>JAYMTL010000013.1:0-213101 GCA_036897445.1 Pelargonium tetragonum
TTTCCATTAAAGTGATTTCCTTTTGCATGGGTTAATGAGTATAATAAGATATTATGGCTTGTGTTTTGTAATATTTGCAGTGGCCACCATTTCCTTTGTTGTATGAGCAAAAACTTTCTAAAATGTGTTGAATTCATCTTTTGCCTTTTATATTGTCTTCTTGGGCTTTGAATGTTAGCTTTATTTGCTGCACACTTTACTAAGTTTCATTAGTTGCTTCCAGTCTTCAGTGTGATCTCTTACTGCCCCTGGTCTCTAGGGTGTTTTCTTCTGTCACTAGCACGGTATAAGTTGTGTGGCTTGGAGCATATAACGTGGCTGCTTATTTCTATTACCTAGCTATTTCGAAAAATATTTTTGCTGGCACAGGTTGGAGTAGTCAGTTCTGGTCATCAATAGAACTAGATTTTTAATGTTCACATGCTATCAGGATTTTCTAATGTATAGCATGTTTCATCGCGATGCTTTGCTTTTGGTACTATCAAAATCTTAATAAGGAGTCCTGGCATAATTAACTGTACCCAAAACTGCACCTTGTACTGTAGATCCTTTCTTGATAAGTTTTTTCTTTAGCATCCTAGTTTCAAGAACTTAGTTTTCATTTAAATAAGCTCCACATATTTGGTGTACTTTCCTTTCATGGAGAGTCCGAGTTTCTATAGTAAGAGACAGGGGATTCCTATACTAGCTCTACATTTCTGTCATGCCCGGGCTATAATATCTAAAGTATTCCGTTACTTAATTTACTAGTTCAGCCTACTTTGTAAAAAAGCTGAATCAAAGGTATCCTTTTTCATGCAATAACTATCCATAAATCAAACTCTATTCTTTCATATAATGGGGCACATAAAGCGAAAAGTCGAAATCTGACTTATTTTACAGCTTGCTTGTGACTGGAATTATAGATAGACTTATCTATCAGTACTGAAAGGATGGCTAGTACTAGACTTTTAGGTATATGGGTTTAGGTATATGGGTTAAGGATAGGCCTTGCAGGATTGGATTCCCCTTTTTAGTTACTCGCTCTATTTTATTTATATAGATTTCAAACTATTTATAAGAAAAAGGGCTTTTTCTTTACCCGCACTTTAAGAACTTTTGCTTATGCTTTTTGGATGCCTCTACCTTTGAGGTATTACTTTCTGCTGTACTATACTGCAAGCCCCAGATAAGGCCTTTTTTTGTGTCTATGAAAAAAAGCGCTTGGCATATTGATATAGGACTCCTTATATTATATTCCCGAACTAGGAGTTTCCTTTTTTATACTTGTTATCTTGAGAAACTAAAGGAGGGATTACACTAGTATAGAGCTCTTGTAGAATTTTTTGCATAAAAGGCACGAAGTTGGCACTAAACTTGAATAGGACAAGTAGGACAAGAGCAAGAGTAAGACTCATTTTATTCAAAAGCAAAACTCCTTGGTTTCAGTATAACGCTTGAGAGAGGAAGCCTAATCCCTGGATTTCTAGTTAGACTTTTAGTCTAAGAGTCTAATTTTGCAAAAGAATGCGCTAACAATTTCTATTTTATAGGCTACCTCGCTTACACTTTCTACCAAACACGAAAGGCTTTCTCAAAAAGCTTAACAAGCAGAAAACCTAGTATATCGCATACGTGTTTATAAAAAAATTGACTTCAAGTAGGTCAAACCAAGAAGAGAGACTGTTGAATATTAAGGAATAATGCTAAAGAGAATAATCACGCTTGACCTTGCAATTGTATCTATAATTACTAACTGTCGTTAATATATTCACGATACCAGATAGGTAGCCCCTTGCGAAGGATATAAACAGGCGAATATTAAAAAAGTTTCAGACAAGATAAGAATAGCCAGGAGAATACTTACGTTGCTTTACTAGAGTCTTTTCTTGATCATACATAGGGAATTGGTTCATAAAGAGACTTTTCTAATAAAATGAGTATTTGGTCTAAAGTACTACTAAAAATTAGAGTAACACAATAGAATTTTATATCAAGGTCCTAAAACTCCTTTTTATTTATAGGGTTTTACTAAAGAATGTAGGCTAATTAGAGACACCACCATGATACATGATATAGGATAGGAAACCCCTAGGGTTTATCTAAAAAGCTTATCATATTAGGGAGATTTTTAGCAGGAATTTCTTGTATCTACCTTGAGGGCAATCCCTTTTAAAAGCTGTTCAGAACTGGCCAGAAGCTTTATATTATTATGCATTTTCAGTTAATCCCTAGATTAATGGCAAGTACTTTTTACAACAAAACGCTAAATATAACCTGGAGTTTTATAAAAGGCTATTAAATACTAGAATCAAAATCTTCCTTAATTTTTATGTCTCAAACATTCCTTATTAGTAAGCAAATTTAAGTTAAGTAAGAGTGGCGGTTTACGCATATGAGAGAGGAACCCCTGCTCTAATTTCTATTTGTAAGGAGTAATAAGAGCTAGAGTTCCTTTATAAGAGGCAGTCCAAAGGAAGGGGGCGCCCTAACTAAAGACTCTTTGATATAGAATCGCTTGGGTAGAAGTTTAGCCCTTAGGTTAGTAGTACTCATTTTCATTTAAATAGTATACCATATACAGGAAAGAGGTGGTAGGCAAATGCGCACCAAACCAAGGGGATTTCCTTTACATAGACTTAATTACAGGAATCCCTAGATAAAAAAACACAGTAAAGTATATTTATAGTAATACCTAAGTCTAATCAAAGTCACATAGCCTAAGAACTCTTTCCATTAAATATATCCGTAAAAAAGGGGAGCCTAAACCGGGTTTTTAATGACTTCGTTGCCTCTACTAGGACAAACCTTTTTGGGAACATTCTCTAGCAGACTCAGTATAAAAAGCACTTGAGTTTCTACCTAAAGAAAGATAGTATTGAGTTTAATTTACCATTATAGAATATTTATTAGTGCACGCAAACCCCTAAGGATTTTTAGTAGAGGATCCCCTTAGCTTCGAGAAAAGCGGGCTATGCTTTATAAGTTCCAAAAACACTTAAAAATTAGAATCCTACAACCAAACGAGTCACCTTTTTGAGTAAAAACTCTCAACTTTCCTTAAAGTTAATTTCGGATTTTAGCTTATACTACAGGGATCCCTAAAGGCTTTTGTTATTTACAAAAGAAGAACCTTCCCCGTTGTACAAGAGTTTAAGTTGTGGGTTTCAGGTGCACTTTTCTGGGGAATGGCAGGGTAGGGGGTTCTCCTTGGGAGCAGTAGTGCTCATAAACACTATCCCGGACTGAGTAGAATTGACTTTACTTTAGAGTACTTTTTTGTTAAACAAATATTAGGGAAGTGCTTCCTTTGATACAAAACTTTGAAAGAAAAACTTAATAATAACAGTCTCTTTGTCTTTTTAGTAGGCCTAATGAAATCTGGCAGAGGGTTATCGAAAGGTATATAGTTACAGTGAATCCCGATTTTAAGGAAAAAGAAAACCGGATGCTATTTGTCAAAAAGCCTTTCAATGGCTTTTTTGAACTACAAAAAGGAATATAGCTCAAGAGTTTTTTTGTAGCAAGAGTTAGGAAAACTAAGATTTTAGCAATCAGTAAAGCCAAAGTTCCTATATAGGTTTAACTGATATTTGCCAAGGGGGCGGCAGTGGAATTCGTATAATTATAATAGAGTCGAAGGTCCTTTTTTTTTCTATATCAAGTCAAGTAGGAACTCTTAAAAAAAGTTAAAAGAAAGATATTCAAATTAAAATGTGATAAAAAACCGGTTTTAGATCAAGATTTTTGAGAGTAAACTGGAGTCGAGTTACCTAAGTTTTTCGGGTATTCATTCTTACCTTTAATTTATAAATAGTAGGACGCGAAGGCGCTTTAAGTAAAGGGGCCCTGAGTTATACCTTGTACAAGGAGCGTCTTTACAGTTTTATTAGGCAGAAACCGTTCAGATTGAAGTTGCTTTTTTTACAACAAATTAAAGGGTTCTAGGTCATAACATATTTGAGAACGCTTTCTTATACTACGGGCGGTGCTTGGGGTTATCCACACGGAAAAAAAAATGAAACTACCAAATAAGCAGGTCTCTTTAATTAAAAAGGGGGTGGAAAAATCTGTATTCAGTAAAGCCATCTCTTACCAACTGCTTACAGTACCAAAGAGAAAATTAAGGAATACTCCCAATGCAGATACCTAGTTCGGTGCTAAATACAGGACACGTAGTTTTAATATTAATAAATATAGCATTCTTTTTGCACTCTATTAATAATATATAAGAGACTTTTATGGACCCGCGTTACTCTTTTTGGAAGAAAGAAATACTAAATTCAAAGGTACAGGTGTTACTTAGCTAGCTCGGAATTTGATTCAGAAAAAGGCTTAACCTATAACAAAAAGTACGACTAGACTTAAGATTCTATATTTTTCTGAATTTTCTAAGTTTCATATAGATTTTGACTTACTATATAAGGGTTCTTCTCAAAAGCATAACCCTACTACGCGTCAGAACCAAAAAACTTAAAACTTCCTTTGGGTAGCCCCTTTAAGCTCCAACTTTTGAAATCCCGTAGGGAAGGGGAGACTCCAGATACAGTAAAAAGCAGTAACCCAAACCTAAACTATCTAGAGCAAGTATCCTTCTTATATCTTTGCCCCAGAAACCCTTAGGGGTTTCCAGGACTCTAAAAACCAGTCATTAGCCGTTAGCCAAGAAACACTCACATTACAAGATTAAAAATCAAGGGTTCCTTTGCGAAGCAGTTAAGCCAGAATTCCCGTGTTAATTTAAAAGTAGAACTGTTAGGATTAATATACTAGGATGTAAACGAGAACTACATAAAGCAAGCAACGCAAAAATTTATATTCCAAACGGGGTAAAACGTTAGATCCTTTACTGTTACCAAAAAAGTAATGAAAACTCCTGGATAATTCAGAAAAGACTTTAAGGTTGAGCACCTTACTCCTATGTATTCGAGTTTCTTGAAAGTTATTCTAAGTCTAAGTATCTTCTTTTTGAGAGATGGAGTTGTTGCAAAAAACTAATCTATACAGCTTGCAATACACCCTTATTTCGGGGTATGCTACAGGTTCTAGATAAAGGGCAACATTTTGCATATTATATACACTGTAGAATTTCTCTAACTAAAGTTTTTCTTGTAAGGTAGTTTCTCTTTCATTCTGAAAATCTTCCTTAGTAAGTTATTATTCTATACTCTCTAACTTTTATTAACAAGATCCGAAGTTCAATGAGAGCCCCCTTTTTTGTTTTGCTTTGTGGTTTACTGTAATTAGGGGCTTTAGGGGATGCGTCCCTTAAACAATATATTTGTGTTTTACTTTGTATTTGTTGTATAGATCTAGATTTTAGAAATGAATAGTCTTAAAGGTCTATCCCTCTTGCCTTATGTCTTTATCGCTAAGGAGTATAAGGCCTTGTAGGAACAGGAGTACGTCTGTGCTACCGACTGAAGCGTTAGCGAGGTAATGCGTAGTATTAGTAGTTGTTTGATTTTGATAGTGTATCCACGCACTAGTACACCCACCGCCATCTGAATCTATTGACCTACACTTCTTTGACTTAGCAGGCTTACTTGACTTAGATTTGGTTGTTTCTTTAGGAGCTACTTCTTTGTTTTTTTTACTTAATTCTTAATTTACTCCTTTATTGTTAGTAGTACTTGTTTTAGAAGCCATAGCAGGAGCAAGAGAAGAGGAGTACTAGGATTAAGGGGAGACATAGGAGCTATAGCAATACCTGTCTTGCGGGTTACTGTAGCTAGTGTACTGGGGATTTTAGTTATTGCTTTAATTGACTTACTATAGATATATATATATACTTTTTTTATTAGTGTATTGTTAGTTTATAAGTTTTAGTTGCTTTTAGATAGTAATAGTTTATAATAGTAGAGTATAGGGTGTTTGAGTTTGTATTCCTCTTGCCTTATGTGTTTATCAGTATAGAGGAGCTTAGATGGATGATGGATAGAGAATCAGTCCTTGTTGTTAAAGCCTATTGCTCTTGCTTCTGTCTTTACCGCTAATGAGTGTAAGGACTTAGAGAGATATAGTACTAGTTTCTTTGCTGCTATACCGGCATTGCCCTTTGATTCCATTATTCCATTTCATCTGTAAAACAAATTCTCTAGCTTTTAATGAAAATTGATTGAAGGTAATTGAAAGTTAAGAGGTCTTCCTGTAGTGTTAGCGGGGAGCCAGCTTTCTTCGCCGATTTCAAGTCCCTATTAGTATCAGACTTTTTTAAAACAAGGCAGCCCCTTCGTGCACCCACCAATTATAAAACCTGTAGTAAACCCTTTTTTTAAACTTCATTAGTATTTAGCTAATAAGTTTTTTGTCATTTTTTTATGCTTTGACATTTCGTTTTTAGTCCAGGCATTCCGAACTCTACTATCAAAGTCAAAGTCCCTTTGTCTTAATTTCTCTGATAAATTAGGTTCAAATCTTTTTGGATAAGGCGCCCCTGTATACTTTCTTACTGGAGTTATAGCCAGGAATTTATAGTGTTTATAAACGGGGTCCCAGACTGTGGTATATGTTCCATATATTACATGAAAAACT
This sequence comes from Pelargonium tetragonum, assembly GCA_036897445.1. Classification (NCBI taxonomy): domain Eukaryota; kingdom Viridiplantae; phylum Streptophyta; class Magnoliopsida; order Geraniales; family Geraniaceae; genus Pelargonium; species Pelargonium tetragonum. The sequence goes on from JAYMTL010000013.1 coordinate 6,514, forward strand.
TTGAAACCTAGGCGCCTATTTTGTACTTATAAAAGGGAAATCCTTTAATCCGATAAAAATTTTAGCAGGTAAGTCCCTTTATATGTTTCTCATAACTCTGAAATAGCTTAATCTGGCACCCCTTATTACTTACTTTTAATTCTGACGGATCCGGCTCTTGTCATTACTTAATTTTAAGGATCTTACCCATATTGAGGATTGAGGAGAAAAAGAAGTAAAGGCTTTAATAGGCCGAGTCTTAGGGGTATAGAAACTCAGTTACTCTTTATTTGGATAAACTTTCGATGACAAGTAATCCCTTTATACAAAAATCTTTATCTGGGCCCCTAACTAAAAAGGCTCACTCAAAATGAGCATTTCCTGAACGGGTTCTGTAGAATGTAGCAAGACTTTTCTATTGAATTTAAAGGGAGTTGGCTTGGTTTTTCCGTCTTCTTAAATTTTTTGTGATACTTTGATAACTGCTTTTTTGTAGAAGTGCTCTTATATTTTTTTCTTACCATACGAAATACTCGGCAATTATATTATATATACTCCTGATATTGCCCAGGAAGCCTGGATTTTTTTTTTGAAATACAAGGCTTTGCATTATAAGAACATTAAATTAACGATACCCTACTGGAAGATCCCTAGGATTCTTAAACTTTTTGAAAGTTCTCGTTTACTACGACAAGGTTCCGGCGCCATTCCAAGTTCTTGTTCCGCCAGTCCATCGCAAGAGGGGTTCCTTTTAGAATATTTTGGACTCTTATTTGAGTACCCGTCAGTACCAGTACAGAATAGGAAAAGTCGGGAGGAGGCTTTTGTTGCATACTGTCATGCCGAGTTTTTAAGGTATATACTAACCTTTAGCGGGTCCCACTTTCTTTAGGGTAGCAAGTTTTAGGCTATTGCCAGTTTTTGTCAAGTAGGATAGGCAACAACTTGGCAGTTAGCTTTTGCTTTGTTTCTTCAACAAGTCAAATAGCTTACTCGTATTACAGGGCGTTAAATCTTAAAAGTGGGGCCCCTAATTGAGGGCAGCCGGCTTCTAGAGTTTGAACTAAAAAGGCACTAATTCGAGAGCTTTTGCGAAAATCCATATAGAAAAGCGTCAATGTTACTATTAATTAAATCTTATTTTCATTTTAATGACTTAGTTGCTTTTACTATGCACTTTTGGGCGGGTCTTTTTAGGTTTTCATTTCCTGGATGCTATTTTCTATCCTATAGTTGTTGAGAAATTGGCCTTTATCTCAAGCTGCCGAAACTAATTCTGCTATACTCTATACTATAGAGAGAGGCTGGTAATTCCTAGAAAGGAAAGTCCTAGAGTTATAGTATTAATTTATTATATAAGTATATTAGTATTTATTAGAATGGGTAATGGAATATAGAGATAATAGATACAGTAATTGATAAGGTAAGTATATGTATTAGATTGTTATAATTTCTTTAAGTTGTATTACTTTTGTTCTCCGTTCTTATCGGCAATGAGTATAAGGCCTTGGGAGGAATAGAAAGAATTGTTGTTAATGCGTATCCCTCCCGCTTCTGCCTTTCTCAGTAATGAGGATAGAAAACTCAAGAGTAGATTGTAATAGTCCATGAAGCTGTACTGGTATTCCTTAGGTTCTTTTTTTCCCTCTAAAAGTAAGCAAACCCAAGAATTGTATAGCAGGAAGGGACGTAAAATAGGCAAAAGTAGAAACTTCACAGGAGGGAGTTCAAATAGTACAGAATAAAGTCTTAATTCGATTTCATCACGAAACTGGATTTTGTCTAGAAGGGCGATGTCAAGCTCTTGTATCTTCGTGTAATATAAAAAAGGTAGATTCTTGCCTCAAGCCAAATAACTTTATATAAGTTTTATATAATGGACTCGTATTTCCAACGCATAGAATTTTCTTAACTAGAATTAGGATATTCAACAATATATTTGGATACTCGTCTCCTCTAGGTCTGAAATCGGGAAGGATTTATAAGACCGTAAATCCTACGGGCCCTGTATATAGAATAGTCAAGGTATAGTAGTATATATGTTGTGTTAGAATCTTTTTAACTGCTTGGGAAATTTGTAAATACGGTTCTTACCGAACAATTTAAAAACTAAGTAACTAAGTCCGGAGCACACGTCCCCTTTATTAATATTAAAACAATCCTTTAGGAGAAGCCAGGTTTTTGGAAAGAGTTAGCAGGTGAAAGTTGGGGTTCTAAACAGGAGCACTTTTATTATTTTAATTTAGAAAGGCAGGAAAAAGTGTAGTTATTTAGTAGCTTTTTGTTTACGGATTTTTAGTAAAAAGGGGTATATAAGCAAGGGGGGTCTAGTTTATAAGCAGGTATATAGGCACAGCTCCTAAGAGAGTGAGAGTGCTAGCTAAAACAATTATAGAGATTAAGAGTATAGGGTAGTGCTGCTACTAATAAGGGTATAACTCTGAGGAAAGGTATTATACAGACTTAGAATATAAGGGTTAAGAATACCCATAGGATATAGATACAGAGTATAACAAAGACTCTTAAGATTAAGCTAGGTAGTAAGAAGTGGCTATAAAGACTGGGAGAAAGATAGCGAAGAAGAAAGGTGTATTAAATTTAAATATAGGGGGCGGTAGGCCCTAGGATTGGTGGAATGAAAATCACTAAGGTAAAGAGATATTTTACTTGTTACTCTAGAAACTGGGAATAAGAAGCAATTTTCATATGTCAGGGGTCCCTACTTTGACTACAGAAAAAGTTCATATCTGGTAAATCTAATATATATATAATTGAGATTTTTGATCACAGGTTCAAATGCAGTCGAAGCTAGAGCTATTTAGAGCAAGGATTTTGTACTATAAGAAATTACTGATGAAAGGCACTCAGAAGATATGAATAAAAGAAATTTAAGGTATCATAATTTTTCAATTCCAACCAACAATGCGTACAAAAAAAGTCGAATTCCTAGCCAGGATTTCCAAAACTTTTCGGCCTGAGGCAAAAATTCTAACATAAAATTCTCGAGCAGGTATCTAATTCTCAACGCCTTATACCAGCTTTATAAAAGGATTCGGGAGGTAGAGCTCATCAATCTCATAACATAACCAGAAAGTGCCCTATTTCTTTACATAAGTGACTCCCCCCTTTTGCAGTCATAGCTTGGAATTCTAAAGTCCAGCCCCATTTTCTTTGCTTTTTCGGGGTTATCTTTATGCGCTAGGTTACGGGCTCCTAACAAATTTTAAGGGGGCCCTCGATAAACGAAGTATAATGAAATACAAGGTATTTGACCAAAAACCAAACTTTAGGAAGGTTTTGCTTAGGGACTCTTTTTTCTTTTTATACAAAGCAGTCATCCTAAGAGATTTATAACAAGGAGTACCCCTTGGCGGTTGTACCTACAAAAATGAAACCCAGACTCTAGAGCAAGGAACCCGAAAGTGTTGTAAAGGCGCCTCTCCTTTATGCATATACAAAGGTATTTTATTGGTAGTATAAATTCCTTAAAAAAGCTGGATTAAAGGAGATTGTAAACCCTTATTACTGGTTTAGATCTTGTTTTACCAATCGTTTGACCAAGGATACCGTTGTCTGAAACAAAGAAAGAGCCTAAATCTAACCTCAGTACGCTACCTGCAAGGAATACTCAAATATAAAGATAAAGAAAGTTTTCTTTGGACCACAGACTTAATACAAGTGCATTACTATTTCTTAGATTTTTCTATTACAAAAAATAGGGCCTGCCTACCTTTGGTATATTATAAATCATACTCAAGTATTAAAATTATATATAAATAGTAGTGAAAGTTGGTAGTAACTAAGAATTTCAAAAACAAGAGTGATGATAATAGAGTAATCTTAGTTCAGCTCGGCGGAGCATATATCTAAAAAAAGGGAAACTAAAATACTAAAAAGTAATAATCTTGCCCTAGTTCGCAAGTCAAAATAAAAGCGAAATAGAGCTAAGTATATAGCCTTTGTTCTAACAAAGAGTAGCTTTGCGATAGTTAAGTTACAGTAATTTATTACCAAGATTCAAAAGATAAAAACTCTAAAATCCAACAGGACTTTTCTTTTTTTTTAGTGTTCAAATACCCAATACCGAATTCATGATGTTAAGGGAAATAAAGAGTATTTGGTTCGTTTTGTTAAGCTTCACAGGAATTTTTATAAAGAAGCCTCCGAATTTGGATATTTTGAGTTAATTTTAGTTTTTTATGCAGTAAAAATTGTAACTTTGATTGCGGGGATAGGTTCTTTAATTCACTAATTAACAGTAAATAAGCCTCGTTTCCTAAATATATATATATAGGTGTGGGGTATTCGCAAATAATGAAAAAAAAATAAGAAGAACCTTTTGCTCATATTAACGCACTCCATCTACTTTAGGTCTTTTTTGTGCCTTGGGTATCAAAGCTTCGTGAGTTTGGAGTCTTTTGTAATACTTATTAATAGAGTGTCCCTTTTACAGGTGACTCTTCCGTAGTGTTTCAAAAAAAAACTTCAGGATCTTATACTTATATTTGAATTATTATCTATTTCGCTGTAAGTCTCGGAATCAGAAGGGCCTCTTATTACAACCGGGTTTTATTACTTAGGTTTTATAGTACAGCAGCTAGACGGGACTCCTGTATTCTTACACGGAGTTATATACTTGTATTTTTGAACACGGGTATCTCTAAATTATTATATTAATAAGAGTCAACGTTAACAAAAATGCAGCTTGTATTACCTCTTATTCAGTTTCAGTAAGGGATCCTAATTAAAGAAGTGGGTGTTTTCTATATCGGGTGAATAATATATTAATTTAGCTGGAAAAACGGGCCCTTACTTGCTATTCTTGAGGAAAATATATGTAGGTCGCCGCAATCCTTAAAAACCAGAATTACAAGGTATACCAAATCCGTTGGCGTGAATGAACTTGTCCAAATACTAGGAACCCCGGGATGCCGGCAGTTTGACTTACTTTATTTTATACGTTTTCTTCGGCTAATAATTTGAAGCGGGCAAACCTATACTAATAAAAAGTAATACCTCTTAAAATAAGTATAAACAAGGGGCTAACTAGCTCCGCTAAAAGCAAAAAAGAGACTTAGAATAACTTATAAAATTTGTTTACTAGTACTCTTTGAAATCTAGGAAGATAATAAGTAAATCACACTTTGTTAGAAGGCTTTCTTTATTTATTAGAAAAACTAAAAGTAGAGGAAAAAGAAATTATAAAACATAAAACTCTCTTCTAAAGCCTTTTTCGTGAGCTTTATCGCGTTTTAACAGCAGCTCACATATGGATTTTTTCTTATCTGAGTTAGGTAAACAAATTTGTGTCGAATCCTTTTAGAGAAACATACATGAGAGTCAAAAGGCTGAAAAAGAAAGGATTAGGTACAATACTGTACTGTTTATTTAAATAAGGGGTGCAAAATCAGCAGGAAAGTTACCTTATTTTAAGCCCTACCGTTAAGCTAAAAAGTTAAGAATTATTTTGACTTTAGAAGTCCCTAAAGACCTAGTAATAAAAAATGATAGTCTAGGGAGTTCCTTTTACGAATACCAGCTGCAAAAGCTTCTGCATTACCAAATATGTACTTCAAATTCTATAGCCAGGGCGCTTACGCATTATTTGAACTGTGTTAAAGAAAATAAGAAGAACCTGAATAACTACCTCTGAAAACTAAAAATAGAAGTACTTACAAAACCCTAAATAAAGGAGGAATGAGTCCAATAACCCTAAAAAACCTGGTTTATACAATATCCAGCATAAACACTAAATAGAAGAGTGCTGGAATATTATATTAGATCTCAACCGCTTAAATATAAATAAAAGGGGCTTTGTTTTTGGTAATATACAGTGAGAAAAAATCACGAGTTATATACTAGGTTCAAGCTCGAGTCTCGGGGAAATGCTTAGCACTTTACAGAAAGGGGTTCCTCGTAAATATAAGTCTCTTTTTCTACAAAAGGGTTTGGTCACCACCTACTAGTACTAATTACCGCTAGTAAGAATATGAATACCTAAATCGAATTGAACCTGCGCCATTCCTATTCACTTCAACTAAGAGTTGCTTGTAGATTATTCTCCTCATTTAGCTTCCGCAGATAAACTCTAATTTGTCTTTAATTTGCGCAAAATACTCCTTTTTTCTTTTTTCTATCTAAGCGATTGTGCTTCCTTACTATTTTGAATATACATTGAGTAGTAATTTTGACCAAAAGAACCTTCCCGAGCACTCAATCCTCTCATCTCCGATCTCAGATATAGGAACTACTTATATAGATCATAAAACCGACTGACTTGGAGTTCTTCAAAAGGATAAAGAAAGTGGTTTATAATTCATTATATTTTGAAATAACCGAATTTTACCTCATGCAGGATTTGCACTTTCGCAAGGTAACTTAGTAAGGTTGTTACCTCATTTTCAATTATAGCAGGCAAGGGATACCTATTTTATGTGCTCTGTATTTGATTTATCGCAGGGAATCCTAGTTGAGGATAAAGTGCCGGAAATTTCAATATATTTTATAATTAAGTCTCTGGCAAAGGAAAAAGTCTTCACTTCAATTTCATAAGGAAATCCCCCTGTCCTACTGTTGAAGAGATAGAAGATGACTCGAGAACTTTTTTCAGATTGGAAAGATAATAGGATTCCTTTTACTGTTCAGGTCTTTTTCCTCTTTTTATTTTATAGATCGCTATGGCCTTATACTTAATCAATATTGGTTCCTTCTTTTATAGACTCCCACAGTCTAGTTGGCTTGAATTATCTTACTATAAGTATTTAGAATAAGGCTGTGATCCTGTAACTTTTACAACAAAAGGAAAAGGTTTAATCAACCTTTAACAGTGAAGTACTCAATTGGCAGCTTATGGCTCTTGATCAAGAGAAAGTGCGCAGAGTATCATATATAAATAATAATATACACAAGCCTGAGTTATAAAAGACTAATCGTATATCTGCTGAGCTACAAATCTAAAGAATTGCCCCGCCGTGCTTGAGATCTAAATAAATGGAAACTGGAAATTTGTTTTTTTATCATAAAACACGTTAAAGCTTTGCCTTAACAAAACAAAACCGGAGGAGCATTTAACTAAAGTTTTCGAAACTAGTAAATCAATACTTATTTTATTGAGATGTATTCCTCATAATCGAGAAGGCAATTCACACATAAGTTCAGGTCTTCAATAATTCGTCTAGTATTTACCCGTGATTTACTACTAAAGCAGAAAGACTTAAAAATTACCATCCTTTTGTATTTTAATACCAAGTTTTCTACATCCCAGCCCTTCCCCTCACTAGACCAAGTCTTTATATTACGGGTTCCAACTCGGACTCGGAAAAATGAAAAGGATTCCATAAATTTGAACAGAAGGCTTTTCAGTATTTACAATAAACGAGCTATCCTTATTGAAAAATAGACTTTCTATTTGACTAAAAACTGGGGTTAATCCTTGTAACAGTACACTTGAAGCTGTCTGCCCCTAGAATTTCCTTAGTAACTTAGTGCAAGAAATAGAAACCTAAAGATGTAGATTTGAACTTATGTATTCCCTTAAAAACTTATAAGTGTTACCAGATAATAAAAGATTAAAAAGGGTATACTATATAAAGAGGCAAGATTGCCGGAAATAAGAGCTAAAAAAGAAAGATATTCTATATCTATAAAATAGAATACCTCGGCAATTCTACGACGGGAACTTTCGCATAGGAAATCCTTAACAACAAGTTTTTCCACTACAATAACAATAGATGTAACAAGCCCTTTCCAAGAGGAGTACCTCTTTCTGCGAATATTCTTTTGTTGAATTTGGATTCCGGGATCTCCTTTTTATAAAAAGCATAAGTTTATAGCCAAGCTCAGTTGAGCAAACTTTTCAATGAAGTATCTAAAAGAGTTCTGCTCATTTTTTGATAAACAGGGGCTTTTCCTTATTATGGGCAGCCGAGTTTGGGGCTCTTTAAATTACCGCGTCTCTCTAACTCTAATAGGGGCTCCCTTTATAGGTAAACCTAAGGAAAACGAGGTATTAGAAAGGTCCCGGAGGTTCCCTTTATATTATTATATAACTATATCGGAGTTTTGTTCCAAAGAAATTCTTTTTTTTGTTACTAATCAGATCTTATTTGACTTTATACAAGCGGCGGTCCCTTTAAGAAACAATAGAATTACAAAAGCTTGTAATTGTTCTAAATTGTGTACCTATCGAAGTAAGTAGTTTAGCTTTAATACAACGCAAAAGAAGTCTGGAATGCTCTTTATTATACTTACTCTTATCCAAAAGGGCACCCGGATGAATTACTTTGCCTAAAAAGTATCCGCCTCCTTACGAATTCGTCAAGTGGAAGTCGCTTTATCTTTTTAAATTCTGCAGTTCCTTACAAATCTTAAACTCAGTCATAAGTTTCTTTTAATTAACAGGGCATAACAAAGGCATACTCTTTATTCGAATCGACTCGCTTAAGGAAAACAACTCTTACCAGGGCATTGTGCAAGTATAAAGTACTAGGGGAATTCTGAATAGCAGTTATCCGAGAGAACCCTAAAGTTTATCCTTTAAAAGGGGTCAAAAGCTTTCTACCCTATAAAAGGGAATCCTTTTGTCCCAAAAGCACTAGATAAAAGAAAATTTGGGTTGAAATAACATATAAGATACTCATATAATACGGTTTACCCTCCGCCTGACATAAAGCTTGTGTAATAGGATAAATATAAATTACTAAGATACATGAGGTCCCTCTAAACGTAACAACCACCGCAGCCGCCTAACTAACTTCTATAAAGGCATTCGGAATCCTGCTTAGCAGAAAGACATAGTAGACTCTCCTATTCCTTAAAGAATTGATTTTATGACTTGTGTTTTACAATTTTATTGAAAAGAAACCCTTAATTACTAACTAAAGGCAGCCTCTTCTCTTATAATTAGAAACTCTAAAACCTTACTTAATATGCAAAAGTTGTGAACCCCTTTTTGAGGGCAAGCCTGTGAGGTATGCTTCTAGAGCTAATATGTCAACAGGTTTTAAAAAGTAATCCAACCTTTTATAAAGGGATAAAAAAGGGACTGATAGGAATTTTATGGAAATGTATAAAACTTCTTGCGCAGCCTAGGGTACTCTTCGTTCCCCGGAATCCTTATCGACTAACACTCACTTCCACGGGGATGTAATTCGAGATTTGACTAAACACAAAGAAAACCAAAAAAGGGGTATCTGGAAAATACCTAAAAAGCGGCCTTCGCTTCAACATAAAAAAATCAAACTTTGACACTTAGCAATACCCGGGGGATTCCTTTTTGAAACCTAATTCTAAATAAAAGCTTTAGTTTGCAGGAAATCTTGTAGCATAAGAAAATTTGCTTGCCTTATGTAATGTAAAAAGCATTACCTCTCAGTTGAGAAAAGGGGGGACTCTCATTAACACAGCTCTACGAAATTCTCAAACCCCAAATTCTAAAACCCGAAACGTGGATCCTTACTCAGGTTTAAGGTTAGGTAGCAGGTCTAAAAAGGAGTAGCTGGACTGGAGACTCTATTTCACTCGGAAAGCTTGAACGGGTAAAAAATTTATCTGATATCTGAAAAGATGAAATTTGAACAATGCTCATAAATTATAGAATTAAATAGAATTAAAAGGAAATCCTTTGGTTTAACCTTTCCTTAGTTCCCAGGGGGTTAAAGTAGGAGTCCTTTTTACACTCATCGGGATTAGAATCGATCGCAATACTTATTATCTTTTCATCTAGAAGTTCTTTACTTCGACTATTATTAATCAAAGGGCCCCTCCAGTCTTTTCTGTGCAGCTTTATTTACAATACCTCTTGAATTTTTTGCTGTAGTAGTAAAGTCTACTTTTTATAAAAGGGAATACTGAGATGTTGAACAGATCCTTAGCTTTTTATTAATCAAAAGGGGATCCCAGTGTCCCTGAAACAGGTATGCCCCTGAGCTAGCTAGAATAGGTAATGTAATTACTAACCCTAATATTCATTGAGATCTATAGTTCTGAAACTTAAAACTTAAAAAGGAAGTTAAATGGGTTGAGCTTCTATCTATGTCTATACTATTAGGATAAGCAAGGCTTCAATAAGGATTCCCCGATAAGGAAGAGTTTTTTGATATGTAGTAAATGGAAAGGCTTACTCGTTAGTAAAATTAAGAATATTGTACAAAATTCCAAAAAGAAAGTGGACAGACCCTATTAACTTTCAAGGAGCAGATAAAATTAGACCTAGTTTACTACAAATGAAAGAAATCCCAGTAGCTCCCGCAAAAAGGGCTCCTTATTTTAATAAATTAAGACTTAAAGCTGTAAAATACCCTAGAGTTGAACCCCTTCTGCTTGCTAAACCTAAAACTTAAAAGCTCCCTAATTATAGAAAAAGCCAAGCTGGAATAGCACTTCTTTAATTATTTAAGTGCTTATAAGGATCCCTTAGTGACCCGGATGGGTTATGTTATGCATTTATCATTTATTTCGTGAAAAATCAGAGCTCCCATTGTATGTACTAAGCAAACTTCCTGCGAGGTCCCTTTTTAATAATTAAGGGTTACATTTCCTGAAATTTGTGTAACTTATACCTCTCTATTTACTAATTACTAAAGTTTCGTGTTTTGAGACCTCGACATTCTTATCTTATTATTCATTCTTATTTATTACTTTTTACAAGGAATTCTCTTGATCTGCTTATTTACAATTACACTCAACTTTGCCTTGTAGTCTTTTTCAACTCCAAGTAATTTCTATTAAGAATGAATAATAAGATAAGAATTCTGAAGGGTTGTAGAATTATGAGTACAGGTGTTTCCTTTAAACTTATTAAGGGTATTCCCTAGGTAGAATTTTTGGGACTCGGTCTCTAGGCTAGGACCCTCTAGTTATAACGGAGATTCATAACTCTTTTTATTTTATTCAGCGGTTTTTCAAAGAAAGCTCTAGTCAATATCATTAATAAGTTCCGCTTGGTATTCAAAGCAGTGTAGCCCTATTCTCTAAGAGCGGTCTTAGGATACAAAAAAAGACTCGGATCTCCTTCACCCTCTACTCTAAATAAAGCCTCGTTTACTTTTTCCTGATCTTTTAATGTTATAGCAGAGGAATATCCTATAGTGAAATTAAGCGCAACCATGCCTGATATAAAAAAAATCCTTTGGGTTATGAGTCCCAAATTTTTCATGACCAGAGTAAAGATTTTATTACATATAACCTAATTCTAGTAGCAAGCAACTAAGTAGCACTTAATTTTTACTGAATTTAAAGCGTTCTATTTTTTAGTAAATCTATACCATAAAAACTTCTATTCCATTATTCTTGTACTTACCGAGAGGCTTTCCTTCTCAACTTGAGGATAATCCTTAAGTAGAACTTCTCAATGAAAAATCTTAGAGTGCAAAAAGAAGTGATCAACAGCTAAATCAGGGTTCGCTTTGTGGCTTTGTTCTAAGCTATCCTCGCTCGAGTGCTTGTTTATAAGATTTGGATATGTCTTTTACAGATTTCCGGATCAAGGGCTACGCAGTCTATAGGATTCCTTCTTGTCTATTATAAGTATTGAGACCTTGTCATTATTTATTTCAAAGAGGGTCTTAGCAGGGAATTACTTGTACCAGTAAAGAAAGTAGCTTGTTTAGAGTAAGTCCTCAAGACATTTAACAGAGTGCTTTTTTGTAAAAGTTCTGTACATGACATATATTTTTCAATGAGTTCCTTTTTTATAAGGTTCTAAGGATCCCCTTTTCAAAGTTGGCGTTGCTCTTTTATCCTATCTGAAATAGCTATAACTTTTTTGGCGATGTCCCTCTTATGTGTGCAATTAGTACTAGAGTACCTGCCAAAACTTACCTTAACGCGCTAAACTAAGGCTTTTAGAGTAAGGTAAACTGCGTCTAGTCTCTACTTAGCTTACTAGTTCTTTATTAGTTTCAATTCTTTTTTAACAGTAATCCTAAACTAAATAGATGTGTTGTAGGTTATAGTAATATAAGGCAAAAAAACCCAGTTCTTTCTATTCTAATAGAGAGAGATAGAGGATAAAATATAGAAAGAAATGAAAAAGTTTAATTGAAAGTGTGTAAAAAGTAGAAATAAGGTCCGTTGTTAGGTGATAGTTGATCGATCCTATTCTTGACTTCTCGCCTAAAGTGCCGTTCAAGTTATACAAATATTGAGGGCTCAACCGTGCTATAGAGTAATTAGTTTTTTATTCCCGATATACTATGCCACAAAGCTAACAACAGGATTTACTATTTCATAATCTAAAAGCAAATCCTTTTTCAATATCTTGAGGGGCGAAACTAGAGTCAAGGAGTCAGTCTAGAGGTCATAGCTTGTAGTAAACTTGGAAAGAGACCCCCTAGAAGTTCTTAATTCTTTATCCAGGGGAGGGGAATATCCAAATTCTAGGAGTTATTTAACTAAAAAAAACTCTTAAAGATACTCAGGAATTTTTAAATTAATGCAAAGCCGTTGGAAACCGAGGATACTACATGCGAATGCTTTTAGTTAACCTTCTGCTTGCTTCTCTAACTAGCCCCTAATTCTATATATTTATATTTACGGCGACTCCCTTTTCTGTATCTTAAGGCAAACAAAACCAATTAATTCCACTTCTTACTTACGGATCAAAACTTTGTCTTTTTCGTGAGACTGAAAGAGGCTCCTAAAAGTCTTTCTTATACAGCTTGGCGGTCATTATAATAAATAGAAAACCTAGCTCGAGGTACTATAAGTATTAAGAGTTCTGGCTCCATGCAAAATAAGTCAGAGAGTACTAGCGGCAGCAAATAAAAGTGGGAAAATAAAGAGATAGAAGTTTTAGGGGGTAATAATTTAGTATCCTCTAATAAGGGTTCTCCTGTCTTGCTAAAATAGGTGATATTTATCAAAAGTAGACAGGATGGTAATAGAAAGCTCTTAGAAAGAATCTTTTATTGTGAATCCTATATAGAATCAGACTCTTTTATTGTGTACCGGCATATCCTTTATACATGAGTTTAGTTATACTCTTCTTACCTGGATCATTTCACACAAGATCAAGATATAGTCATTTTATACACTTAGCTTAAAAAGAGTCCCTTGTGCCCCGTTTGTAGTAACTTTAAGAGTTGATAATTACTTCTTTGTCACATGTTCCTTGAACTTCTTGCCAGCAGTTTAAAACCTGGATTTTGACTCCTTTTCTTTGTAATGTCAAGTCATAGCCATTTTTCCGCAAAATTGTATATAAAAACCTGATAAAAGCTAAAAAGCCGAGTTGAAGATGTTTCTTTTGTCTATAGACGTAAATAAGGACATATTTAGAAAGAAATTATACTTACTTGACTGAACTACCACCTAATTATAAAAATAGAAACTAAAACTCTATGCAGTATCCTTTTCAAGTGATATAGGGATACATGATATATAGTAACTAAGAAAGCCTCGCACCTTTGTGGTGTGTAACCTTTTTATCTAAGTCCAAGACTTACGTATATAATTGAATTTGTTAATTACTATGCAGGATTTATCCTCTACCTTTTGATAGGGGCCCTTGCCAGTCTTCTAAATGAAATCTTTAAACTTATGTTCTATTGTTTTATAGCTGGAGTGGAGTTATACTTATAAAAGAAAAAGTTTATAATATTAGAATACTTTTTAGGTAAGTCTAGAGTTCTGCCTTTATTTTAGGATCTTCTATTTGAAAAAGCTTAGAGTTAGTGTAACATAATAAATAAGAAAAATTCAGGAACTAAGAAACTGGGGTTGAAAAGCGTTTAGACCGGTACCCTATTATTTCAGCTATTACCAACTTGATAAAGGAGATGCTCGAAAAGTACCCTACTGAAAAACTAGGATTATACTTTTCAAAAGAATCCCAAAGAATAATTATAACTGTAGGCATCAAAATCCAAAAGTAATACTTACATTTTACTAGAATTAGTTGACCAAGCAAGAGGTAAACGCTTAAATAATATAGAAGTTCTTCTTAGTCCGTAAGTTCTTGTAATCTCAGATTAATAAGAAGGTACAGGTTCCGAGTCTTAAACAAAGTCTCAAGTAACTTGAGGGGGGAAGTAGGGTTCCCCTTTTAGGTATACAAGAATTAAGTATTCTCCACTTATTTTATTTAAGTGAAATTTGACTCCCGATTTCTTTGACAAATTATTACTATAGGGCAAAACTACGCGTGGAAGTAAGGAAACCTAATTCATATAACTTAACAAAGTATATCAATTAGTAGAAGTACTCTACTGTCGAGGCCTGAAATTATAGCCCTATCCCGACCTTTTGATTATAGTAAAGTGCTTTTTGTCGAGTTTATTTCTTAGTAAAGTCAAACCCCAGTTGTAAAAGAAAATCTTGGTTGGTATTTCCCCTGATATTGTGATCCATTATTATTTTTATGAACTGGTTAGAAACAAAGTCTTTGTCTTTTTTAGTATAGTATATTGGGGACGGAACTCCTTTTATCAAGAATAAGGAAGAAAGCTTGTTTCTTGTCTTCTTCTAGTGGGGAGCCGGGGAGAGATATATGATCTACCAAAATTGAGTCTATACGTGTCTTGTGAAGAAGAAAACGGGTCCGAAAAGGAGCTTTTAGAATTGGCTTTTTTAAGTTTATAGAATTCTCATACCTTACATCTCCTTGTCGATTTTAGTGGAAAAGTACTCGTTTAAAAGCCCTAAATAGACCCCAGTTTTATTTGACTACTATACTCTTTAAAAACTCAAAAAGCTTAATTAAGTTTATTCTAGGTCCTTTATTTGGCACTAGCGGAAGGAGTTTTATTCCTAATGAGTCCTCAGTTTTTAAGGGTTTAGTACTTGTCATTTTTTATTTGCTTGTCCTAGCTGTAATAGTTGTACTCTTCTCTTCTAGGTAGCTGCTGCTTTTTAGTTTAGTACTGATAGCTAATATAGTCTTAGTTGTTAGAGTATTCATGTGTATTGTTGTACTAGTCTATAGTCTTTACTAATTGATAGGGGTTTTATAGTCTTACTCTTCTTAAGGAGAATACCTCTTCTTAGTATATAGAAATTTAGATATAGAGTTACCTTATAGTAGTATATAGTAGTTAGTATTAGTCCCCAATAGGCTTATAGTATAGTTGCTTTAATTCCTAAGTAAGCCCTTTTGAAAAAAGAAAGTAATAAGGAAATATGAAGCTCTAGAAAAAGACTTAAAGTAAGGCTAAAAGAAGTTTGGCACATTTACTAGTCGGTGGTAGTAGATTGGCGGACCTAGTAAGATTTTTGTTGAATCAACAGCTACTATTCTTGAGCGTTAACCTAAAAGGGTGTCAATAAGGTCCCGAGCAGGAGGGCTTTTTGGTGCTACCTGCCCCGCCCCGACTCATTAAAAATGAGAGAACTGCCAACCCTCTAATAGATACTTTTAACTAATATAGTTGAATAAGTCTCTTCCCATTGAGGTTTGGTTATTAGGTTTTTTATGTGATACTACTATACGTTGTAAATCCCGGGATTCTAATATAAAACCTTTGTAGTGTAATGGTTTACAGAAGAAATTACAAACGAATCGCAACGAAATCCGGACCTTAAAACTATACTATATTCAGGAGACTTTTTTTATGAAATATAATAAAATATTTTAAGACAAGGTAACCTCTCTCCTCTCTACCCATCACTCTATCTATGTTTCTTTTGAAACCTTTTCTAATTCCACTCTCTTACTGCATGCATTATGGATGACTGAGAAAAGAAAGCGCAATTTTATACCTTTCGTTCAAACAGGGTGTATATAATAATTAACTTTGTAACAATCTAACGTTTCTTTCTCTGCTATAGGAACCAACCCTAAAAAAGAAAAAGGGGGACCTTGGATACGAATTTATGATTCATTCCGAAAAAGGAGCAATTTCATGAAGAAACTTTGGCTCGCGTTTCTATGTTTTGGTTTTGATAGGATCTTTCCTGAAACTAAAGGACGGCTACCTTTATCCTTAGTCTCTTCTTCTCGTATACCTTTAGGCTCTTTTCCGAGTCTCTAGCTCTCTAGTAATCCTCTCTTTTTCTTTGATCAATATCCCCGTTCCCTTAGTAACTTAGTGCAACAACGAATCTCTAACAGAATATCAGCTAAAAGGGATTTCCTATCCTAAGTACTTGCTTTTTGACTCGTCCTAATCCCCAATTTATTGCGGACTGGTTAGGTCCTACATATACTAACTAGAATATGAAAAGAGAATACTACATAGCAGCTCAAAAGGTCTATAAGTTTCTATTTAAGTATACGTTATCTTACCAAATGCTAGTAGTAAAGAACATATAAAGGTCTACTTAGCCAACGGGCTGAGTCTTTGTAGTGAAAGTTCCTTTAGCGAGGTGTCTGATCCTACATCAATCTAGATTAGGTTATCTTTATACCAAGTGCTTATAATTGTACCCTTCAGAGAGAATCGACTCCTTAAATTAGATTAGAATAGAAGGGTGCTCTTATGCTCTATTAGTTTTCAAATCTACTAACTCTTGTATATTACATACTAGGAAAAGACCTATAAGTATAAAAAAGGAGTCCCTATATAGGACTAAGTGCCCGAAAAACTTCTTAAAACTAACAATCCCCTATTAAACAGCTTATCTAATTAAGAATTTAGTTTCCTCGGTAGTTATAGCAGGGACTTATTAATGCGGGCAGATAAATAGGAAGTCAAAATTTTTTTGTTTCTGCAGTGGAAGACCCTTACTTAATAGGAGGTTCTCTCTTTTTAAAGTTTCCAGACTGGTAGGGGTTTTGTAGGTAAGTGATAATATACCAGGTCTGGCTTCATACATAATAGACAAATAATTATTATCAATGGAATTTAAGAATAAAAGCAAAGGACTTAATTCAAAGTGAAATTTTTTGAGGTTTTACTTTACCTGTAGACTAGATACGAAGCCCATGTTCAAACTCTTAAGGGTAAAGCCCTTGTGGATACTCAACATAAGTTCTCTTAAGGACTTAAGGAATGGGTACTTTATTTGTTTAATAGTAAGAGACTCACTTCCCTGAACCTAAAAATCCCTTACCAAGTTTTTTATAATACTAATACAACGGGTTTCTAGTACTTTTATAATCTAGCTTTATCTTTTATACTGAGTTGAAAGATTTACATGATATATATATATCATAACTTTTGGTATTATATCCGCTTAATCCTTAACAGGATTCCACAATTTTTAATTTATTTTATACCGATTACTTATGAGAATATTGAGAATATACAGCTTTAAGTTTCTTTTCTTTCTTAACCTAAATATTACGATATTTAAGTAACTGCAAGCTTAAAGTAAGCACTGGACCCGCAACCAATTCGCGTTGTAATTTAACCTACTAAAATTCTTTAGAATGAACAGCCCCTTTAAGCCTCCTACTAGAATTTGTGCGTTTACGGATGAATTTAGAATACAAAAGACACTTACTACAATAGTATAAGAGAGAAAAATTTCCTAAAAAAATCTAAATAGAAGGAAATAAGCAAGCAAATGTGGAGCGTTAGAATACTAATAAAAGAGAAACCTCTAAATGCAGACCTTCTTAGACAATATTCACCCTTGTTACTTAAACCTTTCCTTTCTGATTTTTGGGGTTGTTATAGCTATGGACAAAAGGAGTTTCTTTTTTTCAGAGTAACTTCTAAAATCAGTTTATAAATAAGATTTTTAAGCATTTCCAGGGTATTTAGAGTTATAATATAGAGGCAAAGGGATACTCTTCTCTTTCTAGTGTCAGTCGGGTACCCCCAAGTCCCTTAAGTTTTAAGTAGTCTACTTTTTTCATGTCTGCTCCTCCCTCACCTTCTATTCGTAGAAGAATCCAAATAGGGGTTCCCTTTTTCACCAAGAAGCTTGTACATATATGCTAGCTAAACAAGGGTGCAGCAAAGTTTAGTTTTGTGGTAGTGCTATATTCCCTTAAAACTACTGCGAAAACGTAAACTAAGTCCTAATTTAGGCTAGCACTTTGAGTCAGCATTTCTAAGTCAGGAAACTCAACTCGAGATCCCGACTACTCCTTATTAATATAATAGAACCCTTTTGCTACCTAAAAATTTGCTTTTTCACTTCGCCCGAACTGTAATTCTACAAAAAGCCTTCCTTGGAGCTTGGAAAGCTAGCTGGAATGTCAAATCTTATAACGCCCTTGTTTTTCTTTTCTTAGTTAAACAAAATTTCTTACTCATTATTATAAGCAGTCGACCAATAAAAAGCTAGGCACAGGATTGCCTATTATACATAAAAAAAGGAACTCTATCTACTTTCCCACCCTTTAGCTATTTAAATCGCTTAGGTAAGTAATATGTTTCCATAATCTAGCAAGTTATTAAGTTCGCTCTCTAGCAGCTTAGATTCCCCGAGCCACTCGTACAGCTTCGTAAATGGATACTTTTTGTTTCAGTTCCCACTGAGTAAAGCCCCTTTGATACGATACGGCTATAAAATTCACTCTCTATAAACAAGCCCCTTATAATCTCTCAAAAGCACTGCACTCTAGTCTATACATATTTTATAAATAACGGGCCTTGCCCCCGGGACTACTAAAAAGATTTTTAACGTGGAAACTCTTAGGAGAGCTACCCTGTTGCAAAAGGATTACTTTGGGGGGCATAAGGTACTAAAAATGAAAGTGTGCTTGCAGGAACTTCCGGAGTCAATAAAAGAGGGATCCGCCAGGGAGTATTCCACATGATAGCACGAATTGAACTCCAGATTCTAGGTGTCCACTTGTTTTTTAAGCGGCCTTCTTCAGCCTCTAAAAAGTATGTAGTCCTATTAAGTATCTTTATCTATGAATCGAGTTCCTGAATCGAGAATGGATTGCTTTAATAATGAATGATTGCACAGCTCTGCTACTGGAATAGGTCATTTCATAAATAATGTATATTCTAAGAAACTCTAAAAGGGAACAGACTTGTAGATAAAAAGACTTAACCCAAGATGTACCCCTTTTTTCTTCTCTTACTAGTTAGGCGAAAGGCAAGTCCCTTGGCTATCAATAAAATGCTTTTTTTTTCATTTCATCTTATCCTAGTATAAAGCTCGAGTAACTAACAAGAATTCGCGAAATATAAATATATAGGTATACTTATAATCTGAATCACTTTAGCGAAGACACGGGGTTCGCCCGCTAACTCTCGATCTTATGGTCCAAAAAACTTTATTTTGATCCAGCACCCCTCTCATAATTTTTACAGATGTATAAGGTTCAAGGGCTCGCCGCACTAAATAGATAAAAAGGAGCACACTCCGTTCAAGAAAAACTCCTATTAAAGCATCTACTTTTGTCTTTATTCAGTAATACACGTCAAGCAAAAAAGTTAATAACACGCTTCTTTTAGTTTTAGCTTGCTGGCTAAACTTGGGGTCCTCTCAAACAAAATAAAAGGTAAAGTCCTTGAGAATATCTAATTCAAGTCCGCGCTTGTTAGGTTAATCGTGAAGTACTGTAAAATAGGGTGCATAGTGCTGTTTGTATAATGCTATTCAAGGTGTAGAGTTAAACAAGTTTTTTATGGGTGCCGCCCTATATCTAGATAATCTAGATATAGCAAACCGCAGTTCCGTAAGTGTACTTGAACCTGTGACTTTCAATGACGGGGTTTTCGCATTACCGAATAAGGGAAGTCGATATCTACTATTAAACGTACTTTATCCGCTTTCGGAGTAAGATATAGGTTCTATTAAGCAAATATTATAATATTTGAATCAGAAAGATTAAAACTGAGCGAATTAGGAGTTTGCGGGATTTGAACCTCTAACATATTTAGCAATTATACTAGGATCCACTTTATAAGAATCTCAAAAGTCAAGAGATCCCAGCTGTAGGTGTCTAAAAAGAGGCTCTTATTCTATTTAAGCAATCCCTTTTTCTCCTTTCGGCTTAACTTTTTTATAATAAAATAAAGGGGAGTACTCTCAAAGGGAATCTTTTGACGGAACCCTAAAGTCAATCCTCTTTTGTGATGAAATCCCGAATTTAGCCTGCCAGGTGCTTAACTAAGGATTCTATGACTAAATTTCTACCTTTCATTTTTTTGGAATCTCTAGTAAATGCATGGAACGCCGCAAGCCTTTTCTTGCCCTTAAACCAGGAAAAAGTCACAATTCCGTCAAGTAAAGCTACTACAACCGAATAACTTATTGTATGTCGGTTTGGGTGCATTATTAAAGGCGCTTAGGGACCACTTTAGTATAGACCCCTTTTATGCTTTTGGTTTTAATCTATTTTCCCTATTTTTAAGGAGGTTCCTATATCTGGGATTTACTCCACTAATAACGACAGTCTACTCTAGTCCCGAAGAAATTCTATGCTGTTAAAAGTAATTATTATTAAGTGTAATTAAATAAAAAAGTCTCTGTTTCTTTAAAATTTTGAATAAAAATAAGAGGATAATCCGAAAGAGTAAACTTACTAAACATCTTGGGCTCGTCGATCCCCTTATTTGCTGAAAGAAATACTATGAATATCCCGTCAATTTCAAATTAAGTGTCTACTGGATTTACAAGGAAACTATTCAAAATTGGATTTTGAGATGAAGGATTTTAAGAAAACTCCTCGAGAAATCTTGAGGTTTAGTTTTATATCTTGTTTTAACTTGAATCCTGCTGCGGAGTTTTTATAGGAATTCAGACCTTCCTAAGTTTGTTTATATATTATTACATGCAATTCATTCTTATTTACTAATGATTTAAGAAAAAATTTATACTATGGGATTGTTTTGATGTAACAACCCAGGCTTAAAAGTTATAAACTTACTGTGGGACGATTTACACTGATCAAGAGAGACTTATAGGATTTTCAGTCCAGGCAGTGGCTAAAAAGTTTGGATCCACAAAAGGCTTTTGCTTAGTTTAATTTATTTTACTTGCAATTTTAGTCGTCTTTTTTTAAGAGTTAAGGAAACCCCAGTTTCTTTGCCAGTATTTTTCAAAATTACACCGACAAATCCGACTGGGCGCTTTTGGTTAGGAATCATCCAGCGTATTTTACTTTTTGTCTGGTGTATATTCTCTAAAAACCTTTTGAGTACTGAGTGTCATACTTTTGGGTACCTATTCGTATCGTAGGGATTCCTTTTTTAGGATTCACGCTAGAAGCTCTTTTTTTATCTTTTATTCTTGGGCTATTTCCTTGTCGAATCCCCTGAGTATAATGAAAAATCTTGTTGTACCTTTATAAGAAATATAACTCATTATAAAAGAAGCTAAGTAAGTACGTAAAAGAACTTATAGTAGAATTAAGAGCTCAATAGCAGAGAGGGGTAATTACTTATTCTTTAAAACAAATTATTGCTTTTTACTTTAGACTTCAGTTCCGCCTTTCTATTTTTATAAAGCGTTTTTTCCTATTCGTAATAAGTGGTTGAGGAAAGTATAACGTTAGGTTAACGAATAAGTATTTAGGATTTCCCTTTTTAAATTGACAAAAAATCTTACTAATCAACAGCCTATGAATGCATACTCCTAGAATTTTAGTACGGAAACCCGTAAATAGGTATACTGTGATCTGCATTAATTGTTGGACTTCGAGTCTAAAAAAAGTAGTTCAAGAAATAGAGTATTTGAGATTCTTTACCTTTTATTAAAAATTTTCTAGTTAAAACTTTATTTTAAGAGGGCCCTTTAAAGAAAATTTTTTAAGGATTATTAGATTTAAGTTTCAAGCTTTCCTTTTAGAACCCTACACAGTAAAAAAATTCTCCGCGGAATTCTATAGAATAAAGGGAGTTCTATATCTAGTATCTCTAACACGTTTAAATCTTTTTAGGGATTTCCCAAGCTTATCAGTTTCTTTTCTCCAAATTGAGAGTACAAAGGCACCCTTACTACAAAGCTTATAGTTGGCCTTATATTTTCAAATTAGCAATTAAATAGCTACTGATAAAAACACTTTCCGCAGAACTACCTAATGCCTTATTAAAGGCAATCTCTAAGCATGCAAGTTTCTTACTTTAAAGGGTTACCCGTCAGCTTATTACATCCTTGACAAGGTATAAGATACAAACTTAAGAGTATGCAAACGAAAGAATGACTCTCTGGGATACGGGATTAGAACTTACGCGCCTCTTATAACTTTAGTCAATTTTAACCTAAATTTAAGAATTGCATCAACTGTGGATTAACTTACTTGAGATCCTGGTAAATCTCCGGGATTCTAAAATCATTCCTTGTCTAAGTCCTTTCTGCCCTTTTAATCTCACGGATATTGCTTACTAGGGGGCTTGAACCCGCGGCACTTGCTAATTTGACATAAGAATCTCTGTCCAAGGAAATTCGAAAACTAAGGGTTCTTAGCTTCCCCTTTGGGTTTTGCCAAAAAAGGGGCACCGAGTCTTTTAGTTTATATATATATGGTAGACTCTAAATTCTTGTATTACAACAAGTACTCACTAACTCCAAACCAATCTAAAAGCAACGAGGGTTCCTAAAGGTTTAACCCTAAATGATGCTCTACAAATAATTGGGTTTTATAAAGGTACAGTATTCCTTACCTTAGAGTTTATTAACTTAACTTTAGATAAACTAAGGGGAGATGGGTGCTGGTTAATAATACATATACCAAAAAGGGAATTATCTATTTCACACGCATTATCCGCGAATTTCAAGGTTTAATTAAGGGTAAAGATAAAGACTTTAATGAAGTGGGCTTTCAATAAAAGGGAGCTCTCGTAGTTTTAAATGAAACGGGTGAGGGAAATATCCGTGGTTGCGAGAAAAGCTATTGCTAGCTAATAAAGAGCAATTACTGCAATTTGTATCTCTAGGTTAGGCATTATCTACGTTTTTAGATTTATACAGGATAGAATTCCTACTTTAGTTCTGAGAGGTATTACCTAGTTAAAATCTTTTTGATAATCTAAATTTTATTAGAGTCAAAGTCATTAACGCAGTAAATTTAAGAAATGTAGCATAGACCTCCTGAAATTGTCTTAAAAAAGAATTACTTATATAGAAGAAATTTATTCCACGTGCAACGCCCCCTTCTACTTTAAACTTATTTTATATAGCTAAGAGCCTGGCGCTCAGGACTCCCTGCGGATTTTATCGACCGAACAAGTGGCTGCTTCTGGTATTTATAGAAGGAAACTAAAACATAGGACATTCTTAATAGATATTGACGGCCCTGGCATAAGCTTTACTTGAGCTATGCGGGTTCCTTTTTTATGTAGAATAGTCTATTTCAAGGGGTAGGTTTAGTCCGGAGATCCGTATGAGATAACGTTTTGTGTAATATACCCTTGCTTTTTTCTTTTCCTTGCAATCTAAAATGAGTTACATAGGCGATGGAAATTCATGCATTTCTATATTATAAAGGGACCCACAAGATTTTGAATAAACCGAGAATTCCGCTAATAAACGGCGGAGATCCCAGAATAAGTGTATTCCGACAAATTCTTCCTAAAAATTTTTTTTTTCTAAACGCTCACCTTTACCTTTACTCTTCACCTGTAGCTTTAACGAAAATCATCCCTATCTTATAGGCTCTGCTCTTTGTATTACTTATAATTTCCCTATTCATTAATTTTATTCCCTCGAAATTGAAGTGTTGCCAGATCCCGGACTTTGTATACATAAGAAATTCTCCAGCAAAAGCGACGTTACAAGAAAAGGGGATTTAAGTCTCTTGAAGGAAGAGATATGGGCCTAATCTTTTAATACGTTTGTATTTCTATTTCTCCAAAAAAGGTCTCGCTGTTTCTATATAAACTATTAAAGTCTCATCACAAGAGTTCATTTTATATATATATCAGATTTAGTAATTATTTAAACAAGAACAAATTTTATCGGGTAGTCCTAAGCTTTTCAAGTCTCGTGTAAGTATTAGAAGCTCCCCCTTCTTAAGAGCGCTGTGGATTTATTCCTTCGGACAGTTAACTCGCTCTTTATTTCTTAAGGCACCTATTTTTGTCTTAGAATACAAAAGAAGAAAAATCCCTTGTTTTAAGGAGCAACAAAGCTCAGTGCTGAAGTACGAAGTAAGTTCTTTCAGTGATATTCTAAATTTAGTAGCGAACCCACCAAGCACTTGAACCTAAAAATGCATGAAGGAAGACCCGATTCTCGTAAAGTAAGGTTCCTTTAGGTTTTGTTACAATAATTAAGAAGGGGTCCTCGGTAACGCCTCAAAAGAAGTCGTAGTGAACAGGATGCACCTCATGAATCTAAACTTTTCCTTTAAAAGCCCAGTTAAAGGGGGCATGTAATTCAATTTTGAACTAGAAACTTCTTCTTAATGATATTGGTATCTCAGGTATTGGTGTTTCTTTATTTTACATATATAAAACTTTGCCGGGATTTCCCTTTAAATAAAAATGCTAGCGTATACTTGTAGGCAATTTGAAGTCTTACACTGACACAACCAGAAACTCGGGGAAAAGATAGAAAGGGGGTTTCACTCCTATTTTTCCTCTACCGTTAAGGGCTTGCCTTTTTACAAGGTCAAGGGTTTGGTTCTTATAATGGGTTTCTATCAGTCCAGTTATTCGATCAATTAAAGGAGGAAATCCTTCAGCAAAGCAGAGTCGTTTAGAGAGGTTTCTAGTTTCGGATTAAAGTAAAGTCTAAGAGAACTCTAAAGTAAGACTTCTCCCTGATCCAGGTTAAAGTGGGGAGTCACAGGGGAAATGCAAAAGTGTAAGGGAATTTTCTTCTTTCTTCAGTTACTTATAGAGGTAAGTGTAATAAGTTAGTAAAGGTTTAATTTAAAGGGAACAAGATAAATCTTGCCTTAGCAACAAGACTCTCTATTACACTGTAATACATTATACAAAGTACATAAGAATACTAATACAATCTAATAACAAAAAGCTAGCTATGAGCACCTTCCTTATAACAAAGAGTATACGGGTATTCTTCTAACAAAACAAGTAGGGTTTAGCTCCCAAGATCCTAAGAAAGTTACAAAAGCAAAGAAGAACACAAGTCGGGAAAGAAATAAGAAGAAGTAAGCGGGTTAAAGTATCCTGTCTCTGAGTTATCCTAAAATACGTTAACCTTCCTACGCTATCGCTTCAGTCGGTAACAAAGACTATTTACCTTATGAACTCTAGAAGAATAAGTAATACGACAGTAATAGCTACAGGCAACAAGAACTTTAAGACACTATACAGGAAATATCAAGACCCATAAGCAGCATAGTATAGTTCTTACTAAGACTCCTAATAAAACCTAAGAGACCCTCTTTGAAAGTGAAATCAAAGCTATCCGGATATCGCAGGCGAGGGTTCCAGTCGCAGAAACCCCAATCTTTTGAGCAAACCATAGAGTATTCTAGATTCTAGTATTCACATTTTAAATAATTAAGAGTATTTCAAGGACTAAGGCAACTTACTTCTATTATTTAAGTTGCTTATTAAAGTCAAGTTTATTCCTCATTCTACTTTATTATTATTATGCGGGATACAGGCTAATGATTAGCAGTCTTTTCCTAAGCTTTTTTAATCCTATTTCATATCAGAGAAAGCTAGTATTGCTTAGCAAAGCACGATACCTGAGTTATCCTAAAACTTGAATCTTTTTTTAAGAGTATCTTGCTCTTCCTTTTTAGAAAGTAGTTACAATTATGAGTAAGAAATTAGGTGTTACAAAAGTTATCCTCCTCTTTAAATTCTAAAATTACCGTAGCTTTTATTAATAACTGCCCTGATCTCAAAGTAACTTGGGTTCCCACTAATATTTCCTTAAAAACTCTTGTAAGTTCTCCATAAAATAGAAAATTGAAGTGACTTTACTATATCCAGCCAATGTTTAGTTTAAGAGGAATTTTTCTCCTTAACTTAATATAATATTTCATTTTTAAGACTGGGTCTTGTAACAAAAGGGGTTTAAAGAAAACCTTTGTAATCCTGTATTTCATAGGGGGTACTGGGAAGACTTGTGAGGAATGATTTTTCAGAATCTCCTTCAAAGGATCTGCACTAAATAATAGAACTTATGGGTACTCTGGATAGACACGGTTCGTGATGGAAAGGGTTTTTTGATATAAGATATCCCTAAAAATGCTTTAACTTTGTACTTAAGAAGCAGATTGCATAATTGTAGTTTAAAAACAAAGAGAAATTCACTGACACCGGATTTAGAAAATCCTCTTTGAAAACCCAATTTTATGGATAAAGCACTACTTTCCTGTAAAAGAAGGGTGATACTAAGTATACTTCTACAAGGGAAAGATCTTTTGTATTAGTATTAGCAATGCTTATAAATTACAGTCTCTTAATCCATCTATTAGAGAGTCCCCGAGGTTTATAACTCAGGAAATTTCCTAGCATGCGATTGCCGAGATTCCCTTTTTTCATAGAAGCCCTGTAAGAAACGAGCTAGCTGGAATTCTTACAGGAAGCAGCTAATTTAGGATTTTAAGTTTTGTAACAGGATAAATGCTAAACTTTTCACTTTTTGTATACTTATCCCACAACTCCGATATTTAAAATGAATCTTTCCCGGTATAAGGGAGGGCTCCTGGAAGACTTTTTATAGTATTAGTTTACCGGATTTATAAAAACTTTTTAACACTGAATACGAGATAGCATATCCAAAATGAATTGACTCTAGAACCCAGTCCCCTTAATAAGATAAGGAATACAATGTAGCAACTAAAATACCAGATTATGTTTTTGGCTTCTGAAACTACTCTATCAAGAGCGACTAAGTAAATCGATTCCGCTAAAAAATTAAGGAAGGAGGACTGCTAACACACCAAACAGAAATTACGAGAAGAACTGAGTAATACTGCGAAATTTAAGGGTAATCCAAAATACGGGTTCCTTTAAGGTGTTCCTTTTTTATGTAAGACACGAATTCTGGGGGGTACTGGTGGTTCAAACTGAGTACTTTTGACAAACAAGCCCTTTAAGTTAAGAATATTCAAACCGAGAAATCTCTGTATAAAATTATTCATATCTTTTACTAGGTAAAGTAGCGGATCTCCTTAATATGAGGAAGTGCTAGGCTTTAAGGGCCCGTATTCCTCGAACTCTTTTCTAGACTCTACTCTAGAGTTCTAACACCAGATTAAGTATTAATCCTTTAAACTAATGCTAGAACTCCTATACTTGCCTTTTTAGAGCTTTGATTAGGGGGCCCATAATAGTCAGATAGATAAATAACGAATTTCAGCGCTCGAATACTTAAAGTGGGACTAGTGATCTTGTAAATATTAACTAATCCGAGATTGCCTCAGAGACCCGGGGTTGCTTACTTAGTTCTCCAATTGAATCGAGGAAAGCACTACAACCTTTTACTAGAAATTAATAGAAATATCCTTGCTAAGTATCAAGATATTAAACTAGAACCCCCTAAAGCATCCAAAAGGAATCGATACTAAATCCACATAGCTTACAAAAAAGAAGGAAACCAGCCTTCGTAAGTCAATTTAATGTCGAAATCTCCTTACTTTATTGTAAAATGACTCGACCTTTTCGCAGATGCATCAAATGGAAATCACATGGTTTACTCTTTGTTGCTTTTATTTTATTTATCAATTACTGGCCCGAATAGCGGCTTTTACGTTCACTGTATATAATGCATCCACTTTAACAATACGAAATTCTTTAGACTTCTAAAATATCTTTCTCTAACCGGAATCTTTAACAAAAAGGCAAAAAGTAAAAGGAGCTAAAAGTCTTTTTATCTAGATTTTTCTCGTGAAACTAACCGGGTGGCCCCTCAATTGAAAGCTTATTAACGAATATACACAATTGCAATATTGAAGATAAGAATGCTCAATACCTTAACCATAAATTATAAAGGAGGTGAGTTTACTATTCCAGATTAAAAAGAGTCCGCGCAGTACTGTTGTACTAATAAAATCTTACTAGATATCCCTCCCTAAAAACCTAAAGAAAAAATAACTGTCAAGTTTTCGCCTTAGTTCTATGCTCCGTAATATTTAAAACATAGAACACAAACAAAGCTACTTAAGGGTTAAGGAAACTAAAACTTTCTTGAACTTAGTACTTTTATAAAATTGCAGAGAGACTAGACCCCAAGACTCCTTATAACTGCAGTAGCAACAAACGGGGATAAAGCAAAAACCCTAAAAGCTCATCCAAAGGTTTTCCTCCTAAAGAAGTCCTAAATGTTTAATTATGCAATTGCATGGTATTTAAGTTAGAAGTATAGTAAGATACTTTATAAGTACAATATAAGAATACGCAACCCTTACTTTAATACAACTGTACAGAAATTGAAATTCCAAATTCAGGAATAAAAGGGACTATTACTATTATACTTAAGTAAATCTTTTCCAACAAAAACTTATGAAAAAGGATTCAGAACAAAACCAATCCTATAGTTATTATCTAGAATAGCTTAGCTAGTGTATAGGTCTCTTAAGGTGAATTTTAGTCTTTTATAGTCAATATTTCCTAGATTCAGTATTGACCTTATTTCTTAAACTAGACCTTGCTTGTAAAACCTGTGTTCAGTTCTATCTTATCCTCTTTGAAACTCTTCCTACTTAAAGCACTCTATAGGGGCCTTGTCCCTAGAAGCTCTATGACTGGATTAACCCTTTCCGGGAATTTTAACAAGAGGCTCTCCTAAAAAAGATAAGTTGAGTTTGATAGACCTGGTCTAAAAAGGGGGTTTCTATATTGATTAAACAGGAGAAATATGCTAAACGAGTGCCTTTTATCAAAACCACAGGCATGAAATTCTCAAAAAAAATTTCGTTGGAAGCCTTGACAGGATATAAAACTCTGAGAGGCAAGAAAATTTTCTTAGTAAGTTAAGGATAAGCAGCTAACAAGATTAATGTTGAATGTTTCAGTCCCTTTGTTTTACTTGCTGTGCCGTTAAAGAGGAATTTAAAACCTTTACTCAGAAATTTTAAGTGCCCCTGTATGCCTACTCTATTCATCAAGCAAACAAAGTAGAACTCCCTTTAAATTAAAGATAAAGAAATTTGTTATAAAAGTCTCAAATAGTTATATCAGGAAGGCATAAAATAGGCTTAAAGTCTGCGCGAATTACTTAGGTTCGACATCTTTGTATAAGAATAAGTATTTGTTTTATAAGCCCCTAAGAGTTCATAAATATTTAAGGAATCCCCACCACTTTTTTTTATATGACTCTCACACGGAGCGCTCCTTCTATATTTTTTATGAGAATTTTATCCCTTTAGAATAAAACTAAATGCATGAATTTCCCGGTGTCCCTTAGAAATCGGTAATACGCATTATCCGGTAATTCTCTAACTCGTGAGTAGTTCATAACGCTTGAATTTTATAGAATTAGAAACAAGGAATGCTAGCCCTAAACCTTTTTAAAAGAGCTTTAGCGGGTTTTTTATTTGAACACCCGAAGGATAAGGCAGTTTGCGGCATAGTTTTTAAATCTCCTCGTATTAGAGAGTGTCCTGCTCTTAATTAAGAGGTCTATTCTTAAATCTTATAAAAAAAAAGTAAAAAAGGCGGGTTCCGTTGTATCTCATTTATTAGATCATATATAGGTTATACAGGTTAACTTTAATTAGATGCAAAACATTGAGCTAAGAGAAATTTCCGGAATTATCAGGATGGATTGGTACAAAAACGACTATACTACAAACTAAGGAGCCCCTTTCTCTACTATGTTGCTATACCCCACTTTTTCTATTATAAACTTGAGGATAAGATTTCAAAATTAACAGACTTCTTGAGCGAGTGTCTACGCAGTTATCTCCAGTATTCTTAAAAAAGGGCCCAGCCTATGAAACTGACGAATAGTGAATTAGTACTAAATCACTCCTTTTTATTTAAGGAAAGATAAGAAATGAAAGCAAATTGATCAAGAAGCTTCTGAGGCAAACACAAATGCTTAAGCCCAAGAACTTGATCCCAGAATAAAGGATTCCCCTTAATAAAGTCCTATTTCACAGTTCCTATACTAAGACTCTTAAAAGGTTTCTCTCTGGTTGGATTTTCCTCAACGGGAGTTCTCTAAAATATCTGCAACCAATCGTAGGTACTGTAATTTGATAATAAGAGGGTAAAAGCAGAAGGGAAGTTTGTGTATTAAGTAAGAACCCGTTCTACGGTCTTTTTCGTGGGCTACACCCTTACAATCTATTTGTGTATGATTCTTCATTTCTCAAAATTCCGTTTTTATTAATATTGAGTTAGAGGGATCCTTTACTTTTCCTGTATTAATGGATTTCCTTTTTAAAGTCTCATTCAAGGCAAGGATAACCCTAGAAGTAAACTTACTGCGGCTAGCTTCTCCCATACCCCGGCCATTCCCGATTAGGGGTGTAAATTGCTATTGAAATCACTTAGATAGAAAGAGTGCGTTATCTCCTCTACTTATTTTATTAAATTAAAGATCCTTGTATCTCAAAAACCTTCCTGAAATCTAGTAATTAAAGTCAAAATATAAGCGCCCCAGTCGAAACTCGTCCCCCTGGTAGAACATTCCCCTTTTAACCGAAAGCCACAGGTTCAAGTTCTGCTCTCTTAGTTACAGACTCCTTGATATTCATTCTACTTAACTCTTTGTTTTCGATACGAGGAATTCTTTTCCTTTTCCGTGTTACCCTATAAAGAGGGCCAAGAGACTTCCATGAAAACTGTGTACTTATTTAAGCTGAGATATGTTATGAAATTGCATGTATTTGCAGATTTCTCCGTCTAGGGTGAGTTCCTCTTAGGATAAAAGGCATAAAAGTAAATAAGAAAGATAAGCTAAACGAAAGATAAAGGACATTCTAGGTAATAACTCTCCGCTTTGTTTAGTTTCATCCTCAAGCCTAAATTGTTATCCTCTTTATTGATATTGATTGAAAGTTTTTAAGTGTAAAAGAGCACTCTAAATTCAAGGACTTTTTTAGTTAAAGCAGATATGTCGCTATTAAAGTAAGGGTTACTCCTTTGTTTCCCGTTTTTGAGTCTTAAGAAAAGGGCCCTTTTAAGACCAATACGACGAGAACGCTACTCAAGATTACAAATAAGATTATCTAAGAACTATTTATATCTATATACCCTGCAAAACAAAAAGGGTTCTTGTAAATCGACAAAGTGTAGTGCTTTACAGAAAGAAACTCTACCTGGTATTAGCATAAATAAAGGGTCTCCTTATAACTTATAATATTGGGTTTTTGCAGGGCTATAATATAGGGATGCTTTTAATATATAGGTACTTCAGACACTCAGTAGTGCTAACGGGAACTCCAGAAATGGAAAATCCTACACAGTCGAGTTTTAGAATTGTTTTTGGTTACCCCTAGGAGACCCTTTTACAAAAGAGTGTTGTTAAATTAAGTATCTTTAAGGGTTAGAGTATAAAGGATTACTAGGACTTAATAACGCAATGCGATCATCTTAGAACTTCCGGGTTGAGGCCAATTCCAGTTAGGAGATTCTTTATTTAGAGTAGGCTCTAGGTTCCTACCGTATTTAGGAAAAACTTTTAAAAGGTACTCCTGCGCTTTAGTCCGTAGTTTTTTTAGGTTAACAAAATTCAGTTTATATTCTTCCCAAGGTAGCTTATGTAATTTTATATACATTTATACAGGGAATTCAACAGTTATTAAGTTTTATGAAGTCAAAAGCAAGGACCTCCTTAAACTCTAAAGCGGACCCCGCACAGTAATTTCTATTTTATCCCTATCCAAATAGGAAGCCCTCGATTCCTATAGAACAGAGCTGGGAATTCATATTTTTCAGAAAGACGAGTATACTCTTTACAAGGTTTCGTACCCTAAATTACCTTGAAATATCTAGTCTTTTACGGCAGGACCTGTGCTATTATGTCGTGCTAAAGGAAACTAACTAGATCTCCTTAAATCCTGTATCACAAAAAAGAACATCTATCAAAAGGGTACTTATAACATGAGACCTCTTACCTTTAGAAACTTAGTAAGGGGCACTTCAAAAAGCAATGCTACTAAGCTACTAACCAAGGGTCTTTGGCTACTCTATGAATCTGGTACTTTTCTCGCGGGGCATCCTAATTGCTATTTTATATTTATTGAAATACCAAAGTTGTATATGGGACTAGGAAAACCCTCATGTTGAGGTAAGCTTCCATCCTAGCGAGGAGTCTCTTAATAAAGAAAAGGAGATCCAGATGGGAGTCCCTGTTAAAACTTTATAAGGATATCTATGCTATAATAACCATTAAAATAAGGATTCCTTGTGAAAAAAATCAAAGTCTCGTACACAAGCAAAGGCCTGTAAATTAAATAAAGAATAACTGGATTTCCTATTTAAACTAACTGCCGATAAAAATACAGAAGTCCCCCCTTTTCCTTATAAAAATAGATATTAGTTAGAAGAAATCTACCCACTACTTTAATCAGACGCTTGTGTTCCTTATATCATATCCTAAACTTCTTTAAAGATTTTTCTTGAGATAATATCTGCAGACGGAACCCTATTTTATCTTTAAAGATTTTTCTTGAGATAATATCTGCAGACGGAACCCTATTTTATCTTTATTAAAACTACCTACCCGAATAAGCTTCAGTCTTTATTCTCATATTTTTGAGACATTATACTAGGACTCCTGTAAAAGGTATAGAACAAAGTCAGTAGACTATCAGCCCTTTAAGTATCTACTCATATTTAACTAACCGGATACCTAAGCTTACACAATAAAACACTAAAAAGAGAATTGAGTTTCACCGGAAATCCACAAAAGGAGTTCTTCTTAACATTGGAGCCCTTAGTTATCCTACACTTTTCGCTGCTTTAGGCATTGGGAGCCTTTTTCTTATCCGAAGTTTGTAGGGATTTCTTTATCTAAACCAGTTAAAGAGCCCTTAAACCCGGGTTTAAGACACTATAAGGATACCGCAAAAACTTTACAAGTCTCTGAAATTTGACCCTTGCTTGCCAATAAGGGGGTCCCGTTTAATAAGAGACTTTTAAAGTATTACAAAAGAGAAATTTCGGGTGTATCCTAAATACTAGAGAAGATAACCTTTTGGTAATTAAACTATAATTATAATCGTATCCAGCAACATTTTACTTCAAGAGACTTTATTACACAAGGTTTTTCGCGAAACCTTGTGTAATAAATTAAGAAGATAGGAAATAGGTGCCGTATCCCGCTTAAATAAAAGTGAAAAAGTTTAAGAATATAAGAGTAGGGCTCTTCTTTAGAATACAACTTGCTGAGTGATAGTTAAAAAGTACATTACTCTGGGTCTACGAGCAAAACTTCTGTAAAAAAACAAGGATCTTTCCTGGGGTACCTGATTTGTATTCCACCGGGGACTCTTCATTAAGCATAGATCTCTTGTTATTAACGCTACGATTATTCCGAGAATTACGTAATCCATAGGGTATTCGGGGAAATGATTTGAATAATTGAAGAGTATATTATCAGTTTATCCAACTTACTTTGAGATGCAGTGAAGCCCCTAAGATTTTCTGGCTTATGGTATAAATTTAGAGGGGGAAAGGTGCTTAAGAGGTCACTATGCTTAATTGGAAATTTAAGAAAGTTGTAAGTCCGCCTTCTAACTTCTATGTTATAGGATAGCTTACTTAAAAAGGGTTCCCGAAAGGAAAAATCTCTCGGGCTGTCTATGTACGAGTAAAAGACTTTTATGCCGTAATATTGCATAGGTGTTTTTACTCTAAATTTTCTGTGTAAGTATTCCAGTAAATATGACTTTATAGCTCATATGGGTTTGTCTCTCACACAGGCAGTTCTTGAGAACTTTAACTCTACCAAAGAGTGTTAATTGACAAAGCGCATCTCTAAAAGAACCAAGCCCACGAGTATTCCTTCACTTAGACTTTGATTTTTTGGTGTAAACTTGAAAAGTAGTAAGCTAGTAAAAGCTACCCAACGTGTCTTTATAAAGTTCCTCTCTGGACTTGACAAAAGCTGATAGTTTCCCTTTTTGATTTAGAGATATTCAGGGGGATCCCACCTGCGCCTTGGCCAAAAGCGCCGGAAGTAGTATTAAAAAATTTGATAAACTTTATTGAAATACCATACCCCTCGAGTTGTTAATGAAACAGATCTTTTTGAATCTTTTTTACTGCTAGCAAATCTGTATATATATTAAGCAATTTCCGGATTAAAACTTGTATAATAGGGACCCACCTGACTCCGACATTCTTAAGAACGGGGCTCTATTTATTTTTAACAAGAAAGTCCCCTTTTTTCTTTTTAGTTCTAGTCAATGCAGAAAGATATAGGGATACTCACGGAAGTAAGGCCACATATGGAATAACTACTAAGGAGCGGGGTTATTAACGAATATTGATAGTATACGCTTTAACGAATAACACAAGAGGGTTTATTTTACACAAGTCCAGGCACCGATAAATGTTATACGGACAAGCCTAAATATTCCAAGGAAATCTAAACCAGAATAGGATTTCCCAAGGCTCGCAATTACAAGGCAAAGAATCATTAGTGTAACACTAAACAGTTTTAGGAATATATCCGCTAGTTTAGCTTTTAAAAACCTTTTCAAAAAAGCGGGGGAATTCCCGTGGCTCGCACTTACTTTTGCTTTTACGCTTTTACAACCCCCTGGATTTGCTCCTATATCCCTGTTAGCTGGGCTTGATAGTAAGGTTTCTATTCCGGGTTTAGATTAAACAAGAGTCTAGCTCTGAGTAAAGGTATAGATATTTAGAAGATAGATAGGCAAAAGAAACAAGCTATAAAGAAGGTGAAGAGTTAAAGAATCTAATTGTAAGTATTCGAGGAAGGTAAGCATCTAAGTTAGGTTTGTCTTGAGGAAGCTCTAGAAGGTATAGCTCCGAAGACTCCTAAGAAGGCTAAGAAGAAAGCTACCAAGATAGAGAGTTTTTAAGTATTAAGAAAACACAACAAGTAGTGTTATGCGACTTGAATCAGTACATATCGGCAAAGTACACCCTTGATTTAAAGTGCTAGGTTGGGTTTAAGTATAAACTAGGGTTCTTTAACTGTAAGGCTGGATTCTTTAAATGATTGTGTATTTTCTATATATAAGTGATTCTGCTGCTAAGTGTAAAGAGTACTAATCCGTACTCTCCTAAATGCTTCTCTTTACGTTACGGTTTTAATATAAAAAAGAGAGATCCTTTGTTAGTCTTAGTAATGGCATAGCTCTTTTATTAATTATCCCTTAGTACTCCAATAAAGAGCGCCTAAATGATGCTGTTCGAATGAAACTTTGACTTTCTATTAGTTGTATAAAACTCGCAAAAGGATTCTCCTAGCAACCTTCTAACTCACGTCAGTAAGGACAGCGCTAAATGCTTTCAGTCAAGGACACTCCTTGGTAAGCCATACTTTAACTTCAAAAACTTGTAGTCGACATTAATGCACTTACCTACCTGAGACATAGACCCTTAGCTCCCTCATAAAAGGCCTAAATGTTCCGTATTGTTAAAAGAAAAAAGGAGATCCCGTGTATAGCCCCCTTTAATATACTTATTGAAGAAGCCTCTTGATAAATTGGAAATTCTTGGTGAAATAAAGCAACATAAATCAAATCATACTGGATTCTTTTGTTTTTTATGAGTTATCTTCTCTTCTATCTAAAATCTCGTTCATATGTTTGGATCCTTATTTATGATACAAGCCCATTTTATAGACTTTGTCTAATCGAGAGTAAGATTTTTAATAATAACCTTTGTAGCACAGGAGTTTTCTGCAGAATACCTTAGACTAAGCTCGGAAAGAAACTCGGCTATAAAAAGTCAAGTTAATTGTACTATCCTATTACTCTTTTTATATGACTTCCTTCTAAATATCAGGAAATAACTATATACACTAACAAAAAGCCTCTCTATCTAAGCGATTCTCACTCTTTGTTAACAAAAATTTATCAGAAATATGACTCTATGTTTCTTATTCCTTGTTTTTCACTAAACCCTTTGCCCGATTTTAGCCATGACCGGATCCTGTTTTGCTAAAGGGCTCCTTATATTTAACGGGGCTCATACTACTCTTTGTACTGAGAAGATCTATAATGGGCTTAAATTAAGAATATAATACAAAAAGTTAAAACAACTTTTTTAGGAAATGAGGACACTCTCTATCACCAAGGTTGTCGCAGTTAATGTTACTTCTGGATTCACGAAAAGCAGGAGTGCTCCTTTTGTATTATTGTAAGGGTAAAACTCCTGGGATCTCTTGAACGGACTTGAAGTTGAGAGTACCCCTTTCTGGTAGCCACTATCGAAGATTTCCGATAATTTTAATTGACAAAAACTTTTATGATAGCATTTAAAACCTGACTAAGGGCCTATTAGCGCCAGGAAAGTTTCGAGGGATTAGGAGTCCTAGTGCATCCAAAATTTCTAGTCTCAGGTTTTCTTACTGAGATTTTGTATATTTTGGTTGGTTTACCGAATTTCTTTTTCTCTTGTGAAGTTATAGGACTGCTTAGTCAAGTATTATATACAAATTCTCTGCGTTCTCTGTATTAGGAATTCTAGGAAAATCTTAAGTCCCTTACTAAGTTTCCTTAGTTTTGTAGTGGTATAGGTGTTAGATCCTGGGTTAGAGGAAAATCACATCCTTTAGAGTTCTCTTGTAGGCTAATTAACAATATCAATCTTTTTTAGTTTGAGCATAGCAAGCATTTGACTCAGTGTAGATCTAGCAAGGGGGACTACAAAAACTCTGTATTTCCACAGAAAGCTTTTTCAGCATACATAAAAGGTTGAAAATTCTTCCTGTGTGTAGAATCAATGAAAACACAAAATTATAGTCTATCCGGAATATTTAAAAAGATTTTACAGATTTGTACCTATAAATTCTCCGAAGCTAAGGAGCGACTTCTTTTACACGTCCTTTATCTTCCCTTCTTTTAGATCTAGTAGAAGACATAACATTTTTTGCTTTCTTAAACTTGTCGTGGGATATCTTTTCGGGACCAGAAAAAAGGAAGCGAGTCCTAGCAAAGATGCTTTTAAATTAAGTTTAAGTATAAAAGTTAAGTTTTTTGTATCAACAGATATTCTATGTACACGGACATCTCTGCTATGTCATTCTGCTTATTAAAGGGATTTCATAAAGGAGGATATGCAGAAGGTCTTCATTCCTGCTTCAGTCTCTAGTGCTTGCTGAATCCAGCCAATACCATACATAATACACCTTTATTCCCCTTAGTATTTATAGTCAAAAAGTAAGACAGGCGTGTAAATTAAATAAGGAAAACAAAAGCTTAGTCAATTGACGAAATTATACTGTAGACTTAGTAAGGAGAGGAGTACTTTGGTGGAACCTCAACTGAAGGATAATCTTATAATTAGCATCAAAAAATACGATGTTTATTATTGTCTATATCCTATATACCTTTTAGATTTTAAAAGTTTTAAGTAACTAAGGACTCTTTTTTATTACACCTTTTTCTTTTTTCTATAGATTATTAAAGGTTAA
Source organism: Pelargonium tetragonum (assembly GCA_036897445.1). NCBI lineage: Eukaryota > Viridiplantae > Streptophyta > Magnoliopsida > Geraniales > Geraniaceae > Pelargonium > Pelargonium tetragonum. Next base: position 43,771 of record JAYMTL010000013.1, read on the forward strand.
GGTATTGCACAGCAGAAATAAAGAGAAATTTGTTATTCCTTCGGCTATTAACTAACCAATTGTAAGTTTTCATTTTACCTTTTCCCGATAATACATTCTAAATTTATATCCTATAATACAAAACCTACCAACCTTTAGTAAATTCCTACACATACACAGATATATGTTTTCTGATTAAAACGGAAAGATTAAAATGTCGATAACTTCCCCTTGCAGCTAGGTAAGCAATCAAAATCCATACAAGCCCCAAAATAGGAAAGAATTTGAGCTTACCCTTACTGGACTTTCTTGTACCTTATTAAGAATATTCATCTTAGTTAGTTAATTTAAGCCAACGAATGGGTATTACCTAGCCCACAAATTCTCCCTAGACACCTCTACGCCGCACAAAGTTATTTCCTATCAATAATTAAGGATAAGGGAGGATTAAAAAGGGGGCAAACTAACCTTTCTTTTCTGTCTGGGGCAATCCCTGAGCTGTGTGGCAGTTTAATTAGTATCGGATAAGCTTGACTTATTACAAAAAATTTTCCTCAAAATGACCTCTATACCTCTAAGCATTGTTTGGATACTAGAGTTTAGTAAGAACATAGGAATAGACTTATAAGCTGGCTGTATGCTTTTAATAATTAGGTCACGCAAGGAGTTATATAATTGAGCAAGATGTATCGCATACAATATCTTTCTTTATATATAAAATGTTCGTTTATAGGAAACATCCTCTTTCCTAGCCAGAGCAATACTAAAAACGGCTTGGGTTATATAGAATTTATAAGATTGGAAACCTACCGGAGAGCTTTGTTGGTTAGAGCTGGGTTTATGAAAGCCTCCCTCGGTTAAAATCCAGTGATTAAAAGTTATGACGTAAGGAATTTGTAGAATTTATTTGAAATAGAATTACTTAAGTTAATAGTTTTCAAGAGACCGGCCCCCTATTCATTTCTGTTTAACCGGGGCCTTATAATGGTAAACTCGTCCGTAGATCTATATAACAAGGCAAAGCTTAAAATAAAAAGAAAAAATAAGAAGGATGTCCATTGGATAGCGGACTTTACACACCACACCAAAGTAATCGTTAGATAGGTAAAAAGGACGCCCCTTGTTTATTTAAATTTAAAGAAGAGGGCTTTTCGGCTTTAAAAGGTAACTGGATCTCTCTTAGTTAGATAGTAAGAGATTGAACACGTATTATATATTCTCAAGTCCTTCCTTCATCCTTTTTGAGATTGTTGATTCTAGTTAACAGGGGTTTTGCATGCCCATAATGAGGGGGAGTGCTTTTCATGGTTAATTAATTGAAAGTCATCTTAGTTATAAGGTTCTAGGAAGGATTCCTGTGTCTTATCTTGTTTCCAACCCCAGAAGAAGGGTACGTAGGTAGGTAAAGTGCTATATTCCTTATTAGTTCTTTCCTTAAATAAAGTAGTAGAGGAAGGCCTTTCCGTTTTATATGGATGAAAGTGAAGCTCTTAGGTCCGGTTGTTTATTGCTTTGGGTTTGGGCTTTAAGAATATTTTGGTATCTAAAACCTTTTCTATGCCCGTTTTAAAGGCAAACGCAGTGAGGTAGAGAAGAGGGGGTTAATGCAATTGAGCTTTCTTACTCTGCATTTCCTAGATCAGTAGAAGCATTTTTTAATCACTTATATAGAAAAGTAGTTAGCTTATCCTACGTCTTGCATACCCTAGTTCTAGTAAGTCGTAAAGTCTTGTCATTATTAAGATTTTGTGGAGTATAGCTCAGTGGTAAAGCACAGTTTAGTTTGATCCGCATGTAAGGGTTCGGTTCGAACCCCTTTACTCCAAGTGGGTCTAGTTTGCAGTTAAAAGAGGGCGTACTTCTAATACTGGAATAAGAAAGACATGGGCTTAGTAGCTATGTTAAGGCTGACAATTTTGAATTACTTAAATAAAAAGAGATTTAGATCATCCTTCATACTCTAGTTATAGTAACTCCAATGTAGTAAGTATAAGATTTTTTCTTTTATTTAGTATTTCGAGTGGTTAGAGCGCTCGTTCGTGGAAGCTCAAGTCAAAGGTTCAAGTTCCAGTTCTTTGTTGTTTGTGTTGGTTTTGATATTTTGTATTGAGGAAAGAAAGTGCAAAGGGAGGATACTGTATTGTAGTTATTAGAATACGTATGTATGCTTTAGTATACCCACCTGCAGACTTATTACTTTAAAACCCAAAGATTTCGTAAAAAGGATATAACTAAGCTAAACTACAAAGTTTTGGGCAAGTAAAGTAAGTATTATAAAGTATTGAGTTCAAAGTACTATTATTCAAGGGAAGCGTGTCCAGTAGGAATTTTGTAGAAGCCCCTAAGCTTAAGTGTTATGTTTATCAGGCAGTTAGGACTTGGCTTTTAGTCGTGGGGCTTTATAAATGGTGAAATGGATTAACCTTCAGTAGATACCTGATTTTGACTTTTTAAGCAAGCTTTCAGAAGGAATCCCCGTATCAATTTTCCTATAAGAGGTCTTAATTTATTATAATGCATGTGCAAGCTAGTATATAATTTCATTTTTCTTCTAAGTAAGTTTATACTCCAAGGTCTTGCAGGATATCGGAATATTACTTTTCTGAAAAGGAGATCCGGAATTTCTTTATTAGTGTAATTTAAAGGGGGTATAATCAGGAGTACCAGTCTAGCTCCCCCAAAAATATCTTAATCTAACCTATCCTAGTAAAGGATTCCAAACAAAGGAATATTTCTTATAAACCTTTCTTTTACTTGCTTAAAAATAAGAAAACCCTATCTTTCTTAGGAACAAGCCCGACTAAGAATAAAAACACAAGACAAGTTATGAGATTTTATTCAAAGGTAAATCATTCGAAGTCCCTTTTAAACTAATAGCAAATAGGCAGTTACAGATATACATGGGTAGGTCCAAAGTCTCTTGATAAAGCATGAAAAGGGCCCTAGGATAAGTTTGATATTCTAGACAGCTTTTTTATGCCAAAACTCCAAATTAAATTAAGTTTCTTTTTAAGAAAAATGAATAAGGACTCCCTTACAGCTTAATCCCCGTTATATCTAGCGTATCTAAAAAAAACGGAAGTCTCCGAAATTATAGTTACTATTTGTACTTGTCTCTACGCGCATACTCGTATTTCCCCCTCTCCTTTTTCGTTTTTAGAGGTTCGAGAAAGCCATAGGGAGCAAAAAGTTATGTCTGAAAGTTTCTTGAAATGGATTCACCATCTCTTGTGTTCTAAACCCTGGATTACGCCCAAGTCAAAATTCTTAGTTTTAGATCAAAAGGAATAAGCAGGGAAAAGAAAAAACTCCGTTAATTATTGAAATTTTGACTCTTGTCAGAGAAAAGACTTAGGCTTAGGAGACACTCTCTCGCAGCAACATAGCAAATTGTAGTGTTACTCAGAATCTAGAAAGCGCTTAAACATCGAGTTAATTAGCACATATTTTTATAAATAGTAAACTAGAAAACTACATAAATGACAAGTCTCCATACAAAGAAAATCTTCAATTTCTATCTTATTAAGTCTGGCTAAACAAGCAAATCATACAAAAAGGGCCTAAAGGTGTTAGGTTAACCCTCTGGTAGAGCCCTTCTTAAAGTATTCCCTACGCCGAATGTTGCAAGCGTTCCGGGTTTTAAACAATAAAGCGGGAGGAGTTATAACAAAATTGATTTACACTATAGGTTCTACTGCCTAATCCAGGCTTAAATGAGATTGATATTCAAGGTGAATTTTGTGCGATATTTCATTTAAATTACAAATTTATCTTAAGAAAGATAGAAATTGCTCTGAAGCTGAAGTCCCCCTTATCCATATACATTATACATTGAGACCCCTTTTTCTTACAAAACTTTTTCGGGGGTGGGGTTTCCCTCGGTATCTCTTGCCCGAGGAATAACTTTAAAAATAACACTAAAGAACTAGTAAGAAAACTTTAGAGATTTTAGAGAAAGCACACTTTTTAGAATTGCCTGACTGAAGCCTTACTTTATAACTACCTATTATCCGGAATTCTATATAAAGCAACTCAAAATCTAGGAACATCTTTCTATTATTTGAACCTATAGAGGGGACCCAGCCTATTACCGAAAGGGGGATATCCGTGAAGTTTATTCAGAAGTTTTTTTGATAGAATATTACACTTACTGGACTTATAAAGCTAGATTATCTAATCCCGGAGACTTGTACTTATGCTTTTCTTTAGGATTGTTTAGCAAGAGATTTTAAGAGAAGAACCCTAAAATACTACTCATTTTTACGTTGTAAAAGTCCCCCATCGGTACAGGGTTCGAGTCCTTTTATGTTTGAGTTGGTACGGATTTTAGAGTTCTGTAAACAAGCATCGGAGTTCTAGAAATTTAAATATGTATAGGATTTTCTTCTTAGTAAAGCATATTCATTAAAAAAGGGGTTCCTCCATTTGAGTAGGAGTAGGTAGACTTCCATAGGTTTTTTTACAATAGAAAAGTCCTAAAATAAAAGGGAACTTACTGCCTCTGTAACTAGTACAAGGATTTTGAATTGTATAGTAAATATGTACTCTAAAACCCTAAAAAGTATCAACGCATTACTTGGTTACACAAACTGTCGGTAAATACTGTCCCAGACAATAACTTTGGAGTATATACTAAAAGATTTTCTTGTTGCTTTTTAATAAGTTATAGTAAAAAAACAAGGATCTGTAAGATACTAAATTGTGGGAATTTTACAGGTTTAAAGGTATTGTAAATAATGCGGCAGTTAAGGAAGTTATAGGGCAAAAGCCGGGGTATATTAAAAAGCCTTTTAGCCAGTTAAAAGGAATTTCCCTGTTGTTAAAGATAAGAGAGATTTCTTAAGGTTAGTTTAGATAAGCAACTCAGTCTCTTTGGAAATCTTGAATTCTTTATTAAGTTTTATAATACAAGGAAAGTCTTAGTATGAATAAAGGTGTAAATAAGTAACAGTAGTAAGCAAAACTCTTTTTTATAATCACTTAGATAATTAGAGAACTCCTAGTTCAAGTAGGAAATCCCGGCTTTAGAGTAAAAGGGGTCCCCAATTACAGAATAGGGTAAATCATAAGTAATTGAATCAGGAGTATCCTTTTATGGAGGCTCCATGTCTAGTAATTTGCCCAGTCCCTTTTAAGTAATTAGAAATTTCCTGAAAGTAAGAAAAGGATGCTTTATTAGCCTCTTCCTATTTCCTCATAATGAACAAGGTCTGAGATTAAGGTTCAGTGCAAAGTTACCCATTGGTTATGGATCTTAAAGAACTCGCAAGAAGGGGGCGCAGGAATCCGATCAGAATTCTGGTAAACTTTGACTTGCGGAAGTTCTTCAATTGCTACTGGGAGTCTAGTAAAGTGTACTCTTTCTTTATAAAGGAAATCTCCATCACCCCTAAAAAAACCCATTACTTTTAAAATGATATGAAACACTACTTACTTTTTGATATCTGCTGAATTGAATAAGGTTTCCTGATAGAGAATGACGGGAAATACAAGAGTTCTAATCCCATTTACTAGGCATTAGGGCTCGTTTTGAACTACCGGGTTGGATTTTTCGGGATTTACTTGATTGTAAAAAAGCATTCCTTATGCCTTATGAACAGCCAACTCCTAAAGAATCCTTAACAACTAGGGCGCAGAGGTCCCTTTACTAGACTTTTTAACAGTTTTAAATGAAAGCAAAGACTTAACATTGCAATATACCGGAGTCCCATACATTTTGCTGGAAAAATCAAAGTTTATTACCCTGTGTTTTATAAGGATACCAAGATTTTATGTACTAATCCTAGTAAAATATCCCCTGTTTAGGAGAGACGCAAACTTATATTATATCAAACCCACTCTTGTTAAACCGGTTTACCCGCAAAATTGTTATTTTTAGGATTCCCGGGTAGTAGATAGGCCTTGCTGCTTAGTTTTTACATTTTTTTCGAAAGAGTGGCTCTGGGGAGACCTCTTATAGCGGAAGGTAGAATTAAGGCTACTTTGAAAATATTGTAGGGAATCCCGAAGCTAAGAATTCTCTTAGGCAGCTAGAATTTACACGTTTAACAATTAAGCTTCATAAATAAAGAAGTTATACAGAAGACCTTTACTTATTTCTTATAACTAAGCAACCTTGTTATAAAGGGGCATGCCGAAATTTCCTCGTATTTATTACACAAAAATAATAGTACTAGAGTCATGAAAAAGCTCTCTAATAAAACCAGAAGCGGGCCCGCCAAATGAAAATTTCTGAAAACCCGTCATTTACGCAAAAGGTTAAAACCCCACCTATAATAAGTCAGGTATTACTTACTTTTACAAGTTCCATAAAACCTAGAAATTCCCGAATAAGAACCCTATGGGCACATCTTAGCTCATTTTTTTAGAGTTAATACGAGTTATCAGTCTCACTCCGCGATCACGAGTCATTTTCTTAAAACGACTCTTGGTTGTAATTTGACTTCTTTTTGAACTTAATACAAATTCTGGGGCTGTTCTGAAAGACTTAATTATTAATCTTATAGGAGATCCCGTTATTACTAGAAACCCGCGAAAAAGGACAAATACCCAGAGTCGCTTTCCCTTTTCATTATCGTGCAGCTGCTATTTATACAGTGTGTAGGGTAGTATCCCTGATAAAAGAATGCAGCAGATAAGTAATAAAACTCTTTTCGATGAGGGCTTATAGTTTAATTGGTTAAAACATACCGCTCATAACGGTTATGTCGTAGGTTCGAGTCCTACTGAGCCTATAATAAACTAAGCAAAGTATGATGTCTTACGAGACACAATAGCATAGAACCCTATCTAAGAAATGGGGAGAGTCATAACTTTAGTGGCTGACTGTATGGTTTAGTAAAGAGCCTTGTTTATTTTCGAAAGAAGCAAGCTTTATACATGCCAAGATAGGGATTTCACTTGTGTACTTGTAAACCTAGAGATGTCAAAGTTATTAGAAAAGGTACTCTAGAATTACGGTTTACCCGAACTTGAAAATATAGTGAAAAGAATAGACTTGGCATTACAGAATTCCCTTTTGCGTTAAGCGCGTTCCCTTATTTCACTCATAAGAAGATAGGGAAAGTCTTTGCAAGCGAAATTCCGCGAATAGAAGTTAGTTTTTTCCTTTTTCACAGACAAGTCTTTTTGGAGGGGATGCTGGGGTCTCTTGCTTGGATGGGGGTAAAAAAGAGCACAAAATTCTTAATAAAGTACTTTGCCTGGGCTCTTTGGCCGGATTTTTGAACCTAGGACTTTCCTATTTCCAGACTTACGTTTTGCCAAGCGAAAAGAAGACTAAAGTAAAGTCTTACAGAATAACAAGCGTAGCCTAAGAAAATTTTTTAGAACAAAAGCGAAATTTATCTATATCTCGCTAAAGTAAAAAGACTCTATTACAATGCAATACCTTTGATAGGGTTCCTTTTACGGAATTCTATGGGAATAGCTTATACTATAAATTCTGGATCTACCTACATTTGAATTTGAGATCAGTAGTGTACCGAGCGAGTAGCAAGCGGAGGCTTTTACAAATTCTATAAAAGGGTTCCTGCTCATTAGGATTTTTGACAGCTCCAGCCCCTACCTTTATAAGAAAATGTCCCGGACCTGGTTTAATAAGTAATAAGTGCAAGTATCTTTTACTAGGTTAATTTACTACCTGGTGTATAATAAAGGGATTCGCAATTGGTTAGATTCATTTTTTTGATCTTAAGTTTTTATAGAGTGATGCTGAAATGCGTACTCTATGGATATGGATTTCTTAATTTAATATTAAAGACCCTTGAAATAAGAAGCTTTTTTAGAAAAGAGTTTGCTAGTGCAGTATCCAGTATACGCTTTTTAAATTCTCATGCACTCTAAAGTACCTATTATTTTAGAACCAACCTTTGCCTATACAAGTTCATTTATAGTTGGTTTATTTTCTTTGTAGTCAATCGACTCTTAATAAGCGGAATTCCCATATGGATTACATAAGATAGTTGACAGGTCTTTTTTTCCTATGTTTTATTAAGTAAAAGTCCTTGGTTAAATTAAAGGTCTAAATTTTTATTTTGATATAACAATACCTACACGATTACTCCATAATTTATCAAAACTAGTTTGGGCGTATTAAGGCAAAGTTTTAAAAAGCTAGCTAATGAGAAGTTAGTGAAATACGAGAATCTCTTGCTAGAGCACTCAAATATCAATAAAAGGTATCGGTTTTTAAAGGCCTCGTAAAATTCCAAGTTTAGATAGTAAAAAACGCAGGCCTATTTTTTCTAGATCAATGACTCAAATTCTATTACAGATACAGAAAGAAAAGCATTAGTGCTACTTCAATTTGAACCCTTTGTATATCCGTATAAACAAATCCACATTAAGTTCCTTGTTCAGTAGCCTATAATACCTTATTCTATGGAGACTTAAATCTTTCTATCTAAGTTAATTTGACTTTTCAGGTGTTAATTTCTCAAAAGTTTAATTCACTACATTCCTTATGCCTGCCAAACTTTATAGATTTTTAGAAAAAAAGACTTACTAAATCCCCGCTTGCTCAGTGAACGAACTCTTTTCTTAACAGAGTTTTCCTTCTTTAAGTTAAACAAATAAGTACGGAGAAAGAACTCTATAGGGGGTTGTTACGAAAATTTAGGCTTAATCCCTTTTTTATATAATAAAGGCCTCTGGATTCCGAAGAGAAATTTTTTAGACTTTTGTTAATCTATTTATCTGATACGTTACTCTAAGAGGAAGAGAGAATTCTTACTTTCCTCAGTAGCAGGGTCGGTAACAATTAAAACGGGTGTGTGTAGACTCACTACAAGATTATCAGAAAGTGAATATTAAATTCCCTTTTTAAATAGATAAGACTCGCTAAGATCCAGAAGGGTTTAGCAAAATAATAAAGAATTTTGCTAGAGATATTAAATACAAAAATAAGTAGTTTGATTTTTGGGTAAAATCCACAGGTAAAGAAGCGTAGACTCAAGTTCTAATTTGAAGAAGGCGTTAAATACAAAGTTGGTAAATGGAGGATGCTCTAGCTGTGCTGTTACAGAAAATGAAGTGATATTTCCCCGGGATATGCCTACATTTTAGGGTATTGATAAGGAGTTTCAAAAAGTAAATTGGAACAGTGGAATTAATGCAAATGTGTTCTTTTAGTTATGTATTTGACCTTTGTAGAATAGTTTATTATAGAGAAAGCAAATATAAAGGTATCGAGCTTTAGGGCTATATTTAACAAGAAAAAATCAAGAGAGTATTAAGGAATAGAGTATTAAGGAATTCGGTAAATCAAGCGGATACTTTTTTTCGTGTCAAATGAAATGCATAAAGAAATAAGTGCTACTCTTAGGAGAGATACCCAGCGGGGCTCCCCCTATTAATAAACCCTCTCAAATACTCGTTTAATTTAATAAAGTTTGGTTGTAAAATGTAAAAAAAAAAAAAGATGTGTAAAAGGCATATTCTTATAATGCGTAAAGGGCCCTCTACTTTCATTTTACAAAGGTTTGGGCCTACTAGGATTAGGTATAAATAACTTATTGCTCTACTGCCCCTTCATTTTCATTTGACTTGTACTACTTTTTAAAATCCCAACGCGTAGATAAAGATAAGGAGAGTGCTTTTATTTTATATAGTATAAGATTACATTTTCTTTTTTTAAGTTCTTTGGCAGAAATCTTGTTTTGATTTTGTAGGTTCTGAGTCCTCGAAAGTAGCGCTTATTCCTCCGCACTCCTTACTTAGTAGAAGCCAATCTCTTTTCCTTTCTATATCAAAAAAAAATTCCTTGTTATATATCGTATATAAAGCTAACAAAAACAACAAGATTTACTATCAATTAGCAGTATCCTGAGTAAATACCAAATAAACCAAACCTTTTACATGAAAGTTCTTTTATGTTTATGGTAGAGTCAGGAGTTTCTATTTTATTATAGAATAAAGGGTAGTATCTGGGTATTACTAAGTTCGATAGCCTTGCTTAGTTATATCAGACGTGTTGTTCTGCTATAACTCGAAAGCGCTCGCTCTTTGTAGTTGCTTCTTTTTAAGTAGTACGTACCAGGTTTCCCGGAAAATGGAAGATAACTAGCACTTGGGGCATGCCCGGTTCTCTAGGATCCTAGAGTATGGATTTCATTTATTAGTCGATAACTTCACTTTTTTTTGATATGCTAATTACTCGGTTTTATGTGGTGAAGGTCAAAAAATTCTAGCTTTCCTTTAACAAAAGTGGTCTTAGTGATTCCGCAGTTATACGGAGCATAAAAATATTCAACAAACTTCTTTACTAGCCTTTCTAGGATAATTCAAGTGCATTCTTATATATAATTTGGTTTTGTAAGGACAAACTTCATATCCGGTTATACTTCCTAGAGCAAAATTCTAAAAGTTAATAAAAAGGGAGCACCAGAATCTAAAGTATATTTAGTAACTTATAAAACGTAAAGAAAAGTCTCAGTGGTCACAAGACTAAAGAGCTTTTGCAAAGAACTCCTTATTAGTAAAGTTTGAGTCTCCTATACTTTCTTTATCAATATAACAAGATAACAAGCAGCAACCTATAATCGAGAAGATAACCCAAAAGTCAAGGTTAAAGTACATTTTATAATTTTTACGGCTAAGTCTTATAGTTTAATACCTGTGTCCTTAAGAAACCTTTTTCTTATTACACTGCAATTGGGTTGCTCTTATACTTGCGGTGTCTCTTAGGAAGCTCCGTCAAGCTGATTTATCCTCTTTCATTTCAGCCCTATCCCGAGTACAGAGTGTATAAAATTTAGAACGGATTTGTTAAAGTAGAACTTGGTTAAAGAATAAAGAATCTAGTATTAAATAAAGCTTATTTCTATGATTTGAAAGAGGAGACTTTTGTTGTAAATAAAAACTCCCTGATCCTTGGAAGGACTTTAAGGTTTTGTGACCTATAACTATATATAAAGAAATCGCAGGATATTGTAAAGGAAGTCGTAGTAAGGAGGAAGAAAAAGGTTAGGGGAAACTTAATCCTAATTAAGAATACAATTCAAGAAGCAAACTTTTATTATACGTTCTAAACGCTATTCCTATGGTATATCAAAGAATAAATATTAAGAGAGGCTTTAGACCCATTCACTGCGGCAGGGTTTTAGGTTATAATTAAAGAATATATATATAGCATAGCTTTTACTCCAGCGAGACCCTTGTACACCAGATATTAGATTAAGCACCAAAAATTCAAGGTATACTTGTAAGACCCCGAGAAAGGGGACCCATCCCATAATGAGTTTCGGGATAATCATAAATTAGAATTGAAAAGTAAATATCCAAACTTCTTGTCATTTTGATTAGACTCTTCTTAAGCAAGCTCTTCTCTTTTCACAAAGACCCTTGAAATAAGAGTCAGGACTTAAACTAGGTTAGTTCGACTCTTTTTCTATAACTCTTCTTCCTTGTCGGCTTTGGTCTATCCCTTCCCTACAAACTATTCCGGTATTCCCTTGCTTATACTGACAACCTGCGCTATAACAACTGAAAAGAAAAGACTTTCTAAACTAAAAAGGGGTTCTAACCTTTCTATAAAACTCAATACAAACCCCTTAAAGATTCTTCTTAACTCTATTCCTTCCCTTCCGGGCTTTCCGCTTTTTATAACTCCTCAGTACCGGATAACTTAAAAAACCTATAGAATAGAATAAAACTGGCTAACCTGAAAAGGATTCCTAAGTAAATAAATAGTAAATTCAAGGTTATTTTACTTGTTAAGATCCCTCAGTGTCCATCGTTAAAGAGGGGAGAAGCCTTAGAGAATTGAGAACAAGTAAGTTATTCTACCCGACGAAAACATAGTGAAGGAAGGTGTCTTGTAATATCCGTATAGTTAACCTCACACCGTGACACTACGAACACTTACCCGACTTCTTTTATTTATTAAATGAAACTTCCTAACAAAGGGGACTTCTTACTGCCTCTTTCTTATACTGTAAACCTTTCATACTCTTGATAGCTCTTACCCGGTATTGGTTCTTTATGAACTTTGTACTTGATTAAATTCCTAATATTAAATTGACTAATAAGCAGTTTAGTATAGGTAAGTAAAAAAGGGGGCTTCTGTTTAAATCCTTTTTTAGTAATTTCCGAGTCTCGTTTAATGGGCACTTATAGACCTTTTTAGTTGTTTAATTCTGGGTTTTCTTTTTAAACTACCTAAAAATGATTCTAGGATCCCAGGGGAATTAGAGCCATTAGAAAGACTTTTCCGTACTTTCAACTCTCTTTATTATGTGACGGATCGGTTTCAAACGAGCCCCGAGAGGGTTGTAGTGTCTTTTTAAGAGTTCTTGGAGGTATGCCTTTATTCTGCATTTACGAACAAATAATCTTACTGGCTACTTTTTAAAGGTTTGTAAGGTTACCCCGGCAAAGGGCTTCTTTACTAGACTAGTAGAGCATTAAAACTTAGGCTTCAAAAGAGGGAATCCCGTAGTACCTAACTGGAATTTTTTTGTTTTAACAAGGATGTATAAGGAGCCCCGGTATTGGAATCTATCTCTCATTCAGATAGACTTCAAAAGCATAGAAGCAAGATGGGGTACCCTATTATTTTTATACAGAATAAAATAAAAAGCCCTGAAAGAAAAGACTTTTTTTTTAGGAATCCCGGACCGGTTAAAGCAAAATACATCCGTTATTTACCTGAGGCAACAAGGTTTAGTTAACTTTGTTTGGAGAAGAAGTAAAGTGCCCTTAGACCTTATCGAAGGTCTATCTTCAACCGGATTTAGACCCGCTTTAACTCTTAAAGTACCCTTTCGCTTACTAATTTAGCATTTAGCAAGGACTCTCTATCCTGCTCTAACCGCGCTGCCCAGAAGCTCCTTAACTTTTTCGTTAAATAAACAAGGATGCCTAACAAAACACAAGAAGTCCTTTTGGAGTAACTCTTTTGACATAATGCCGAGCTCTTTAATCTTCGAATAATTAACACTTAAACTAGATCTTAGCATCTTAAATTTCACAAGAACAAATCTTACTTTACGACTTACCTGGCTGCTTCAACAGAAACTTCTGGAATAAGACTAAAACCTTTTCAAGAAATACTAAAGATAAGGAATACCGGACTAAATTAAAAGGGTTAAAGTTACGATCTAGAATAGCATTGTCAGTTAAGCTAAAAAGGGGAGCTTATAATAGCACATAAATAAGTTGGAGTCAAGCATACTAGGTAATCAAAAGTAAGTCACTAAACTCAAATGCAATACACAACTTTGCTCGAAAAACTTCGGAGTAAAGTAGCATGCCTCCTTATAAAAGAACCAAATTTCGGACAGGATTCCTAAAAGTCTTTATAAATTCTAAATCATATAACTTGAAAAGCAGAGGAATTCTTTGAAGTAGGGTAAATTTTTTTATACGTTGCTGCCCAGATTAGAGAACAGTTCCCTGTATAAAGAAACTCCGCAACAAAGTGGAGTTTTGGGAAGACTTTTGTACTTTATCTTGGAGAACCCGCATCCCGGTAATAAGAAATAGGGGCCTAAAACCCGAGTAATTTGTAAAAAGAGGTATCGAAAATCTAACGGGTAGGCTCTTTGCTATTAAAGCAGCCCCATAGCTTTCATGACTCGAGAATTAACAGGAGTTCTTGTATAAAGAGTATTCTGACTTTTTTGCTTTCCAAAAGAAAATGTATTCTCTTTTTGCATATATCTATGATATGAACCCTCGAACGAAGTAGTAGGAATACAAAAAGCCAGAGTATACTAAAGTATACCTCAGGCCCCCCGCTAACTAAGAACACATAAACTTCTATCTACTATCTAAGTAATGTGATTTTATTAAACTCCCACTTATAAAACTTATTTTGAAAACCATCCGACAATTCCCAAAATTCAGTGTATCTTTCCCTTTTTGTATTGCAAGTTTCTAATTGGTACGCGCGGGCTCCCGGATATCTTTTTTGCTGGTAAACAGGGGCTTCCTCGATTCGGTTAGCTAATGGGAGCTATGGCTTGTACGAACCTAATTAAATGTAAATCTAGCAGTTTCTTCTAAGTGAGTTTACCTAGTATTGAATTTTTGGCTATGTGATCCCTGTATTTTCTATAGGGCTTTAGAGGTACGGCACTTCGTCAATTTTATTGTGGGCGGAACGGCTTGTTCATATATTTCTTAAGTTTGAGTCCTTTAGTAATATAAAGTTAGACTTTTTTTAAGGATAACACATAATAAATAGAGTTACGGCTTATTAAATAAGAGAAAAGTTGCCCTTAATTTTGTCTATAAAGTAACAGGTTTGGTTCCAGTAGAGTATTATATTAAACCCTGCATGTTGGTGCAATGGTAAAAGATTGAACCTTACATCATTTTTATTAAAAAGTTCAATCCCATTTCGAAGAGAAGTCAAAAACTTCCTGGGGCTCTCTTTTTGCTATATTTTAGTTTGACTTTATTAGTTAATTATAAAATAAATAATGAGTAATTATACAATACATCGATTATAGTTTTTATTAGATTGTTATAATTCCTCTTCTTCCTTGTTCTTATTGTTAAGGAGAGTAGTGCCTTCTAGTGTATAGACAAAAACTTCTGCCTGTAGTGTGGGGTGGGGAAAGGGCTTTTCTTAAGGTACCGCCAGTTATACTAAATTAGATAAGCATTTAAGATTAATGGATTAATGGGGTTCCCTGAAAAAGATAAAGTAGCAGACCATACTAATAATAGAATGCGGATTGCAGCTTTTCAAGGGTTTTTCAACATAAAGGGCAGCTGTATGCTAACAATGCAGTTGCTTTTCTTTACTTTACCGGTATCCACAAAAGGAGCCCCCCCTCTTTGATATCTAGCGGATGGGGCAACCAAGAGACAGCCCCTAATTATAATTAATAGTTAATAGGTAAAAAAACCTCCTACTCACTCACAACTTTTTCTTTAACGTCCTAGCTACTATAAAACAAGCAGAACAGGAATATCTTATAACCAAAAAACTCTATAAATTCTAAGTCATACCTTATTTCTAAAAGATTTTAAGACTCTTATACAGCAATATACAAGAAGGGCTACTCTCAATTCAACCTTAACTTGACTATGGAAATTCATTACTTTAACTTTAGTTATTTTATTCGCGTCTTTACACTTCTTAAAAATACTAAGAAAAATATCCATATGGTATTCCCCGTTTTCCCGAAAGTCTTTACTTACAGCCGAGGTTGAAACTTTATTTTATCTTTCTTTTTAGTTATAAAATTCTTACCCTGGATTAGAAAGGGAACTCGCTGTCTCTGTAACTAGTCCATTCCGAATTGATATATGACCCTTGCTTGTTTTTGATCACTACTCATAAATTTTATTCTATATTTACGAGCTTAACTTATTCGCTTCTTAAAATTTGAGAGTAGGGCCCTTTATATTAGCTTTAGACCTTAGAGAACTTCCCTTTTACTTTATAAAACAGAGAAGCTATATTTTAACAAGTTCCTGGGGCATTTTTATCTTGCTGCAGGGATAAAACTAAGCACTTTAAAGATATCAAGTTCATAGCAGTTTAATCCCAGAATGCTATCTTATAATTTGACTCATTTTCAGGGAAACCCGAGCTTATACTCGATAACTTCTACTGTAGAGTACCCTACTTATTGTTGAGCAAGCAATTCTTATAAAAAAGATAAGATTCTGGTTTTAGTACTCCCTATCCCACGAAGCAACGCCCTTAAAAAGGCTACTATTAAACTCAAAAAGAAGGATAGAGGGCTCCTTTTATTAAATTAGTAATAGATTTTTTATACGGTAGTAACTGCTGCAGTTTAGTAACCTAGAGCATTTGAGTTTTTAATAATATCCAAGTTCTTGCAGACAGGGGAGTCCTTTTATGTTATGAAGGAAGCTTTTCCTATATACTTGTTTTTACAACCAAATCGATATAGACGCACATTAATACTTCGATTTACCGTATGTGAACTGTAGTAAGAAACATAGTAAACAGAAAAAGAAATGATGCTTTAAGAAATTCGATATTAGATTAGTGCTTAACTTCGGGGCTGCCTTACAAATTAACACACAGATGGTAGTTATATGTGAAATCCAGCCTATATATAAGCATTTAGATATCCATTCCCCGTAAGGTTTTCTTGATAAAGTCTATCGAATTGGCTTTTCCTTTTAGTAACTGTTATGAATTTTAGAAAAGTTCTCTAAATTGCAAAGATTAAAAATGTATTTTGTTAAGATATAAGTGAAATTAGGAGAAACTTTTCCATGATAAAGAAACCCTTGATATTAGACTGTAATTCTTTGCTTGGGTTTAAGCTTATTGCGGGTCCCTTACTAACGAGTTAGAGCTTACTACTTTTGAATCAGATTTTTGTTAGTGGTTCAAAACCTGCTACCAATATAAACCTATAAGGAGAATTCGCGTACTATAAGGAATAGGCGGGGGGTCTTTCGATAAAAGAAAAGTGTAGTTGAGTGCTCTTGCAGGGGTCGCTTGTGCAAAAAAGTAGGCTGTGAGCTCTATTGGCTATATGGGAGCACCTCTTAAGGACTCCGTTTATAAGTGCCAAAGAGCTTATTTTGTGTTAAAGCAGAGCACTAACAAGTCTAATTTTGTAGGCTCAAGTCCGGCGCTCTCAAGGGTTTCAATTATTCTTACTTGAAATTTAAAAGCACAAAGTACGCGTAAAAGGGATCTAAATTACATACATATATCGAAGAGCCTATACTCTAACCCCTACCTTGTGGTGCATTCTTTACGTTTCCCATTTTAGACGTCAAAACCCCCTTTCTAAAAAAGGCATTATATGCGTACACTAGCTTTCTTTAGTACAGCACGAATTGAAGCTGAGGAGCGCACAAAAAGGAATAACCAAATTTCTCAAGGAGAGCTTTATTTTCTATACTACCTTAAAGTTATGTAATTAAAAGATTTAGGATAGGATATGTGCTCCTATAGCTAGTGGGTTTTGGCACAAAGTAAACAAATCCTAGTTTTACACGAAGGCCCCTGCTATTCCTATTTAAAAGGAGGCTCTTAGATCCGGTAATATAAAAGTTTCGCCGCCGGGTTACTCGAATTAGTTAAATCTCTATACTTTTCAGGTTTCTTATGTACACAGGATCCTTTAAACTTATAGTATAACAAAAGCTTTTAGCCCTTTTATTATAGAGCACGATCCCTTGTCTGACTGGCGATTAAACCTACAGAGGAGTCCCTGATATTAAGAGCTTCCGTTCGGGTAGCTGGAAATTTGACAAAGTTTAAGTAAGAGTCCTGCAGTAAAACACAAGGTGATGATAGTAAGTCCAGTTAACATTCTCTTTATTTAATTACAAGGAAACTCTCAATTCTTTTTGTTTGCTTTAGTCCCGTCTTTTTTATTAAGTTTTGATTTTAGCGAGTCCACTAACTAAGGGGTATCTCAAGAGAGATAGCACAGAAAATTTTATATACTTAACTCTAGAATTCTAAAAGGAACTCAAACTTCTTTTTCTTTCTATATACTTTTATGTACTGGCAGTTAATATATAAAAATATAAAAAAGCTCCACTAAAAACTAAAAATAAATAGAATAGTCAAGGACCCCTTTATTTGAAAATGTGCTTAAACACACCCCAACCTAGGTCAGTAAAGTCCTCAATATTTTTAATTAACTAAGGGCCTCAGTTCTGAGTCCGAGAGAATTTAGTAACTTACTCCTTAGGTTTTTTAGAAGTGTTACCTGCAGCTGCTGTTTGGTAACTATAATAAAAGGTATGTAGTTGTACTATATATAGGATTCTTACGCCTCCTCGTATCACATAGAGTATAATACGAATAAGGTAAGGGCGAGAGTTCTTTATTATCATATCAATAGCTAGTTATACCTTTTGATTGAAGTGAGAGAAGTCTAAGCGCCGGCTTCTGTATCAGGTACTTTAATTTACTAATATTAGTTAGAAGTTCCATTGACTTAAGAGAGTCGCTTTCAACTTATAAACAAGAGAAAGATAAGACTTACTCGCTCGAGTCTAGTAAACAAATTCATCCTCAAAAGTCGTATTTTTTAAGGGCTCTAAAGACAAAAATTCCGTAGTAGAATGCGTAGTAATACCCTACCGACGAGGATACGTGTTCAGATATTTCGTTGTTAGACTTTTAAGCCTCTTTTTGTAAGGATGATTTTTTACTACCTATCATTCTAGCACCGGCACCGTAATCATGAAGCCTAGACATTTTCACAATTTAGTGATTTGAGAAAGGCTCCACTTAGGACTTGAAGCTTACTATTTTTATGAAATTTCTCTTTCGTTGGGACCTGTTATATATATAAAACCCCTTGCCGGAAACCTTTCCTTTACCAAAATCCAGGAGAACCCGAGGCTTCCTAAATTCTTAAATACAGAACGCGGAAATCCTTACGACCTCGTGATAGGAATATATCTAAAACTTAACTTACTTTAAAGTCCTTAGTTAATACTTTATCGAACCGGTTAATATAAGGGGAGATTCTCTATAAGGACATAGAACCACTTTAGAAAAACTTGCAAATTTGACTATAATAAAAATAATGGGTTATACAACTTTTGGAAGCATACTTTAAGCCCGTAAAACTTAATTAAATTCATTTCTGTCGCTTCCGAACCTTCCTTATGGTATAAAAATTTTACAAACTGCGTAGTTATGAGAAACCCTATAAATGCAGACACCCTCGCTTTAAAATCATTTTTTATGGCAGATACTTCGCCAAGTTATTTACAATGGATTTTATAAAGGGACTCTAAGGAAAACGGAGGAAAAACTAACTATAGATATGCGTTACAAAAAGTGTCTAGAATACGAAACGGAAAAGTCTTTATTTTTTCAATACCTTGTGAGATATACCTCAGTACTAAGGGGACATAACCCAGACAGAATCCACACCCTGTTTAGGCTTTAAGGCTCCTGTACCTTTTAACTTACAGCTGCTTAAATACAAGAAAAATCTTTTCTTAAGTGGCATTTTCCCTAGTCTTAACGGGTCTCTTTTTATTGACTTTTACCTAAAGTCACTTTATTGAAGTCTTTCAACACGCATTGGATAACTCAAGTCTACCAGCACGGCGTTGCTCGTTTATCTTGTAATTTGTATATAATTTTTAAAGTAAACTTTGGGTGAAGAGGCATAAACCTCTGCTTAAAAAAGGATACCTAAAAAGCTTTTTTCGCAAAGTTTTTTCTTATATAAAATAGATTCTTGGTCATTACGATATCTTATAACTTACGACAAAAAGGGATAATGTCTTAAGTACAAAAAAAATTCTGGTCAAATCTCCTCTTACTATTATAGTCTTGCTCTAAGGAAAGGGAGGAAGTCTATCTATTCTATTAAAAGGGATTCTCGTATTAGGGTGTTCTATTTACTTCTATATTAATTTAGTTAGGTTTAGGTTTTTATGGGGCGGCGAAAAGCAAGGCATTTAAGATAAGAAACTCGAAAAATTTTGAGATACCCGCAGAGTAATAGAACTTTAACTTGTAAGTTTTTTTCAAGGGAACCCCGGTATAGTGCGCTTTTATCATTAAAATTTAGGTTTTGTATTAACCATCCATCCATCTACGCTATTCAAAGGTAGCACAAAACAAATACAAAGTCATAAGAAACCGTTACACTTTAATTAAGCCTATAGTTGATCGTAAATTTCACTAAAATTAGAATGTTTCTAAACTACTATAAAATCAAAGTTTCCTAAGTAGACTGGCTTTCAGTTTGTAGTAGAGAACCCACGTATCATTCCAAAATTTCCTAAGAACCCACCCCGGTTTTACTTTAAGATTATACGTTTAGTATAAGATTGTATAGGAACCCTATTTAAAATCTCTGAAAACTAAGTGAATTAGATATTAGCAACCTTCCAAAGTTAATACTCGAACAGGGCCCGCGGAAAAGTCCTAGGTTCAAAAGTCGACTTATCACAAGGCCTCCCCACAGCGCAACCCCGTTCTTTACGCAGTTTTAGTTGGCACAAGATCCGCGCATTGTAGGAGATGCAAGTCCTTGAAATATTTTCTTCTTATTATCCTTAAGCAGAAGCTTTCGTAACATCTAAGTCCTTTCGATTACTGAATTGTACTTTATCCTATGCAACCCGTTTAAAAACGGGAGACCTAATGATATATATAAGCTTCATCCGAAGAATATATAAGACTGTAAATCCTACTTTGATTTTATTAAAACCTGTTCCCGGAAAAACTCTAAAAAGAAGAAGTTAAAAGTATGAACATGGAGGAAGATTTCTGGGTATGTTTGTTAAACCAAGAGAACCCGTTAATTAATACACAGCTCCAAATTTGTACAAGGAGCTTATAAGGGAAACTCCAAGAGCTCGGCAAAACGATTAGAGAATAAAAAGGGGCTTTGTCTATAATTTTTAAGTGGGTTAGTGCTTTATCAATAGGAGTCCTTATTTCTATTTATATATTTCCAGTAAGGGGACACCCGTAGTAGTATTATGCTTTATATTTAAGATTTTTCCTGCATTTCGCTGTGAATTACAATTTCGAGAGTGCCACTTTCTTTAATGGAATATCCATTTTTGACTCTTTTCGAGTTTATGAGGAAATACCTTATACTCAAATTCGAGGGAAACTCTATTAGTCGTAAAACAACCAAGGAGTCCTTCTTCACAAAAAGGGCGGATAAAACTTCAATTTTATTGGTATCCCTTGAATTTTATTCGGATTTACACCTAATGGTTAAAAGGCAATCGACCGCCCCCAGATAAGCATAATAACTGGTGAACTGAGACGCTTAATTAGAAGGAATTTGTTATCTTGTGGATTTTACAGTATTACCCCTATCTGCAACCCGAGGGCAATAAACTAGAAATCCATTAGTATTAGATAGTATTAGAGCAAAGTTAATTCCAACATTAGTGACACAGGTTCAAGTCCATTAGCTAGGAAACCCCTAACATTATACCAAAAAGTCTTCTATTAACTGGGTAAACATGAATGGACTCCCTCTCACTCATTGTATACAATAGAGTTGGAGTACCTCATCTTTTGTTGAGTTCCTAGTTCTAAAGTCTCCCTACCGGGATCAAGAGAGATTTGTAGGTACACTCGGAAAGGTTTTCCAGAGGCACTTTGTCAGCTTTTATCTAAAAAAAACATGCTAAAAAGAACTTTCTAAGATGGTAAGTCCTATTATATTTTATTCCCCACCCACTTTCTACTTCTAAGGAAGTTTATATAAAATAAGCGTTTTTACAGGTTTAGAGGTTTTTTTCATTTAGTATTAACTATGAATTATTCGACCAAGATAAAAAACTGAACTATAAACTAGCAATTGCTTACTCAAGTAAATCCAATAGCGCCCTATACTAATTAGGATTGGAACAGGAACTAAGAAAACAGCTTATGCGTTTACTACAAACTAATCTAGTACTTTATATGCGCTATCCTAAAAAAATTTATTATCCGTACTTTATTGTACCAGCAAGAAGCAATAACATATTAATCACGATATATGAGTTTACCTTATTATCAAAAAGCGCTATACTTCCGATCTTTCTTATCAGGCTAAATATTGGTATTCCCCGAATATATAAAATTTATACTTAAGGATTCTTTAGGTTCCTGTCCCAAAGTAAAAAATTAGAAGTTTATTGCATACTAGCTTCCCCTTATTAACTTCTTAATTTTAGAACATATAATTGAGGAGTTGCTTTACCATAGGCTGACTTTAATAAATTAGTTTTGGGATATTACTAAAAAACTACTGCGGGTTCAATTTATAGCTAATTTGATGTTTTATTTTAGGAAGTAATTACATAGGATTTATACAGAAGCCCTAAGGCGCACTTATTTATTACAAGCATCACTTTATAGGTATATGGGTTCCCCCCTTGCATACTCTTTTTTGATTACAAAGTCCTTATACACAATAAAGAGTCCAAAAGTAGACTTTAATCTTTTTATCTCGAACCCGGGCTTTTTATTATAGCCCCGGAACTTTTTATAAACATGGCTTAGAGTTTACCTTGGAAATTCCTTTTAAGAGTTCGTGTCAGGTTAAAGGTTACCAAAAAAATACCCGGTATTGTAATCGTAGTTTCAACCCTAAATTGCTTTTAAAGGAGTCCTACCCTGGTATAAACCCCGACCTCGTGTTATGGCCTTAAGCTCTGTTTCTACTTTATCCATTACCCGATTTCGCCCTTAAATTATTTAGAATATCCTTTCCAAAGGTAGCTAGGAATGTACTGAATTAGAAAAACCAAGGGTTCTTAGCTTCATTAGATTAGATTCTTGGTATAGTATATACACTTACATCCTAATTAGAATTTTTTTCTAAGTTTAACTTAACAGCCTAATAGTAAAGAGTGCTTTAAGATCCCTTTCATTTTTATAAAGCTTTTACGAGTAAACTTTCCTAGTAGTTACCCAAGTTAATAACTAACCCGTGATCGTAGTGCGAGAGGCCCTAGTTTTTCCTATCTCAAGTTTGTATCTATTATGTAACGAAAAAGTTTATTCTGTTTAATTCAATCTTCTATCCAGTTACTAGAAAAGAAATGGATTGGATTCACTTTAGACTTAGGAGGTCTGAAATTTAAGAAGCTAATTTGGAGTTTCCTTGAACTGAGATCGAATAGGATACCCTAAGGAGTACTCGGTTGCTTTTGGAGAAAGAAATTTTCTTTTATGAGTTGGATATTGGAATTTTATTAAGGACAGATTTAACAAAGTAATTAAGGCACCAGGTTCGAACCTACCAATGTAGTTTTGATTCCATAAGAAAGAGAGACAGAAGGCTGTCATAGCAAGCGTAAGGTGTAAGACTTTTTTAGCGAGTCCGTTTTTTTCTAGGAAAATCGAGGTATATATTGTCGAAGTATTTCCTTGTTAGCACACGCTTTTCTTTTTTTGAGATACTATAGCATACTACAAAAGCACCTAAATTACTGTTCCTTGCATCTCCCCTTAGTTCTACTTCTACAAAATTTTACTGAAATACCCACTCAAATATGAAATTTTCTTAGGCTTGTCTATAGCTTTGAATAAGGGAGACGACTTGTTTATACTAAAGTCCCAGACTTCCTTTGATTATGGATAACCGGTCCCTATAACTACCTATATATATATTTGTTTAAAAATTGTTTAAATAAAATGGGAAAAGCTATAGCTATCACTAATATGTCAATCGGGAGTTCTCTCTTGTAGTAGAACTTAGTAGGAATGTTTAGGAATGTTAAGGAAAACTATGTGGTTAAAAATCTCTCTTAAAATTCCCGCCTCCTTCTGTAGTAAGTAAACCCCGTATGCTAAGAATTTAAACGCGCCGCTTATAATGTTAACTGTCAAAACTCCGGAATAGAATAAGGCCTGTTGTTTTTTTATTAAGCCAAGCCAGCCCTACTTAATTAACAAAGCTTTAACCTAGTTTTGTCTTAAAATGTAAAAGGGCTCCTAGGACCTAAAAGCACGTATACTCTAAACTCGTTTGACCTGCACTACTCATTTAGAATAATATTCATCAATTAGCCTAGCAAAGCGCGTTTCCTTGTGTTAACGCTCTCCTATATAAGTCACTCCTGAGTTTTCCAGACTTAAATTCTAGCTTAAAAACAGGGCGAAATAAACTACAAATCAGAAGGAACTCAAAACCTTGTAACTGCTGTGAGCAAAGAGAGCCTCGTGTATTAGGATATTTTGAAATTTACATTGACAAAAGGACTAGAAACCCGGTAAAAACTTCAGGAATTCTTAATTTGTATCATACATATAAGCCTCTAAAAGCGCTACTCAAGTAAGCTCCGGGGCCCCTGGCAAAACTTTTATTCATTTCTAAATATGTGGATAAGTTGGGAATATTTTACTGTAATAAACTTCCCTTAAAGAAGTTTAACTCAGTTGCTATTTTTAAGGGATCTCCTTAATTAAAAAAATCTAACTATAATATATCAAAGTCAGGACAAAAGAGTTTTATTTTATTAAAGAGTTAAGTCTAATTTTAAGGTTTTGTATAAGAAGATAAAAAAGTACTTGAAGTTACGAAGAATTAGTATTACTCTACTTTATACATAGAAAATCTTTCCCGCGTATGACAAAGCTCCCGCGTATGAAAGTGCAAGATTCGAATACTTTTTGGTCTAGTAAACTGGGGTGAATTGTTCCTAAGTTCTAAAGGGGTTTGTCCATATTTAGTATTAACAGGGTTTCGCTTTAAGGCATTTTATAAAATAATAATAGGTTCGTATTAAAGTAAATTAAAGTCCATTAAGTTGTACCCGATAAAACTCTCCTACCTAGAATCCAGCGGTTTAAACCTCCTATGCTTTAGGGCCCGCCTTCCCCTTTGAGTTTGAGGTAGCTCATTAAACTTGGAGCTTCGGTGCCCTACAACATAAGTCAATAATTATAGAGAATCCTCAGCCTTGTGCATACCTGTTAGCCGTGCTCCTATAAAGGGGTGGAGTCTTTTTTTGTGTCTAATACGGGAATGATTTTATTAACTAGTCTCGTAAAAATATCCAAATAAGTATAGGTTTTCGCCGGAAATTTGTATAGATAGCAGTTAAAAGCCGGGGCTTTTAGATGGATAGGTCAAAATTTTCTATATCTATAAAAGTAAAGGGCGTCTATTTTGTGCAGTAGAACGCTCAGCGGGTGGTATAGAATTCAAAGGTTCAAGTCCAGCGACTTATAAAAAGGATTTTCTTATCTTAGTAGAACTTTTAATCTACAACGATGAAAAAAACCAGCTATAAAGGCATCCTTATTGTTTTTCTTTTTTTACCGAGGCCCTATAATAAAAAAAAGGGAATTGAATAGCCTTTTGTATAAGTATAACAACCTACATTTTTTTAGAGCTTTCTTGGTAGTCTCCTTTATAAAAAAAAGGCGGAGATCGCTACTTTAATAAAAATGAAGGGGGTTATAGTATCAACAGGGTCCCGGGATTCTTAGGATCAAGTTTCTTATGGCGTATACTACTCAGTTTTATTCGGATTCAAACAAAGGGTAATAAACTTTAATTAATGGGGTACATTTATGTAACTATATTATTACTATTACAAGAGCAACAAATTTCATTAAAAGGGAAGACAGTTATTTCCTTAACTCTTATTGCCGAGAACTTCTTATATACTCGCATACAAATCGGTAAATGAATAGGAAAACAGAAAAGCATAAACCATCTAATCGCATACTAATAGAAAAGAAAGTGTACTTGTTAAATTTACAGTTAAAAGGACAATTTCTTTGATACGAGAAAGATAATTATATATTCTAAAAAAAGCAAACATACGCATGTATACATTATAAAGATAAAGGCACCCATTTCAGAGCATTATTACGCGAAGGAGCTTACTTCAAGATAAATTACTTTTGTTCTAGTCTGCCTTAGCTACCCCTGTTAGCTTGGGTTTCTCATAGAACTGTTCCTGGAAACTTGTTTTTTTACTCTTTTACTAAGTTAGTTAGCCCTTCCTTATTTGCTCTAGATTGACTTCATCTTTCCCGCCGAAAGGTTTCTTTACTCCTTGTTTATAATATATTAGATTTTAGTTTATAAGTCTAGGCTTAATTAAATAGGTAGAGTAAGTAATTGCTCTTTAAAAAATCCTTTTTTTTGCTAAGGTCTTAAGTTGCTCGCTCTGTACTTATATAATAGTAAGAGACTGCATCTTTTGTTTATAGGATAGACCCCCTTTTCTTTTTTATTAAAGTATATTATTCTCCATTTGTACTCCTTAACCTTAACAAGAAGGCTGTTGGAAATCGAGGAGTAAGGGTTGCCTTAATTAAATAACTTGAAAAGTAGAAGAAATAGGGAAACTATAGGAACAAGTATCTTATTCTTTGTAAGAAGGTAATAATATAGAGAACAAAATAAGGGATATTGAGACTTTCAAAGTCCTTAATAAACAGAAAAAGAGAGGACTAACCAACTTTCCTTGAAATTCTAATTTATAGTTATAGTAAAATATAGGGGCTTCTCCTGGAATTGGATATTCTGTACAACTAAGAGAAAGAACTTTGTGGAATAGAATAACCCTACAAATCCCAGCACATTAGGACACAAAAGTTTCCTTTTAAGGAAGTTCTTCCCCCACAATATGGGATTAATATAGATCTAACAAAGAACTCACTTTCGTGTGATTTTTTGTCTACTCCATTTTCCCTGTTTTTATAAAATGCTTTTGGATTCCGTTATGAAGTCTTAGAGAAAAAGTTTAACCTTTTGTTTTCTTTATTTTACTTTAAGTCGAGAGACTTCTAAAAAGAATTTTCTAGTCATAGTACAAATATTTCCTAATTTGTAAAACCCGGTGTTTAACTAGCCTCACGTATCCAAAAAGAATAGACCCCGTAAACGAACTCAGCATGGTTTTTTACTAAAAAGTACTCGTTTATGGATACGGGTATAGTTTCTAAAGTACACAGCTACGAAATTAGACGAGCGCGATCCATATGAGGCAATACCTGAATACTAAGAACAAAGGGGGAATGCCTATTTTAACCTTTAGACTTTTTAACAGATATTAGCCAGGATTCGACTTAGCGGGGCTTCAATTAACGCAAGGAAAAATAGTAGATTTTAAAGGAAATGGCTTTACCTCGTCTGTATTGTTATTGTATAGAATGCTTATATGGACCCTTGTGAGATCGATCCTTAGTATGGGTTTGATTTTTGAAATAAAGTTAAACTACTTTCGTGTTATAGAACGCGTTTTAAGGAGGCTCCCATTTGGGCTAACTAGGACCCCTTTTTATTTATATTATAATGACGGTAGCAAAAACCAAAGTTAACTTGGACAGATTTCCCGTAAGAGTTTTTAGAGGTTTAAACTCAAGTTATGGGTCCCTTTCGTAGGGGTTACTTTTCGGATTTGAGAAAGCTTAGGGAATCCTTTCTTTATTGGATTTATGGATTTATTTGACTCCTAGCCCAGGTTGACTATAAACCAAAATTTCAAGTTAAGCGTTAGTACGTAACAAGGAGTCCGCGCTCTGCTCTAGAGTCTCTCTTTACTTTTAAAATATCTAAGGGGGCTCTTTCTAAGAATAAAACACATGAATGAAGGGCTCTTTTAGCTTGGAAAATTTATTCCCTAGCAACTGTGATAATAGCAGGTTACTTACTACGTATACGCTTTAATTTATTAGATTCTCGGATATCAAGGTTAAAAACTTAGAATTCGCGAGACTTAGGCAAAAGGTTATAACTCGCAAAGAGGTTCTATCTTTACGGGAAACGCTTTAGGTATTACTATTCTATTTTAACCCTCGACAGGGGAGCTCCTTTAATATTCCGAGTCACAGGAAAAATCCTATCTATATATCTGACTTAAGAGAATTTTGAGGCGGATTCTTATACTAGGCCGTAGCTCTAATTAGAAAAGATTCTGCGATTTAAATTTACTGCGGAAGCGGCACACTTTAAGAATAACATCTTGAGGGCTCGGTATAGTAACATCTAGAAGGTTAGAGTATCAAAACTAGAAAGCTGGGATTTAGCAATTAGAAAACCAACTCTTTTGCAATGTGACCCATACCATAAATAAAGCAATTCTCTATACTTAACCTTTTTTTAACTACTCATTTTGAGAAGCTTTTGACCGTAAATTTAGACACTTTAAATTACAATCAGAGGTCTTTTATAAAAATTTCATATCGTAGTAAACAAAATTGTAAGTCTTAGTATAGCTACAAGAAGAATTTTAGGCTGGATTAAGAAGTTAGGAAGAATCTTATGTTTACGCAAGAGTTAATAACAAGTCTGCCCCCAATATTTGTTTTTTTGTAATTGCTTCATTCAAAAGAGAGGGGTTTGTCGCTCTTAGAAGGGGCTTTGTTTCATTTCTATTACTAATTTATATACGAATTAGAGTCCCCAATACTTTGACTTTTGAGATTTCTATGTTTCTAAATGCCTTAGGGATGTCTTTGTTAAACTGTTAAACAAAGAAGTCTAAGAGTTGAAGTAATAAAAAGGCTTCCTTTAGCAAGTATTAAAATTGAAAAATGCTTCTGTATTACTTTTTCTTTTTCTCTAGTCAATCAAATATCAAAGAAATCCGGATAAAAGTATATGTATTATCGCCTTGTTAAAGCATGACATGCCAAAAAAGGCCCGCCCCTTAAGTTTTGACTTTATTTTATATAATAGTTTTAACAATAAAGGAAACACCAAATATTGAGAGTAAGGGATTAAAAAAAGAGCTTTTCGAGGTTTTCTATGAACCTATTTTTAAGCTTTAGGGTATTTTGTAGGATCCGAACCTACGAGTTTTATAAAGGTTCTTGTTTAGATTGAACAAAAAATCATCCTGCTGCTAAATTATACTTATGTTACTAAAAAGAGAACTTTAGTATAACTAAGTTTTCTCGCCCTTAAGTTATGGGTAATCCTAAATCTCTAACGAGCACAAGGATATGACTTAACCTATCGAAATCCTTAATATTATAAATCTAAGGATTTTCGTAGAGAGTGCAGGTATAAGCACTAAGTTTTTTATAAAAGCCTTGCTGCTTATACCTTTTTTCTAATTAAATTTTTGTTGATGGCATAGGTTTACACGTACTTTTTTGAAAAATCTAACTGAGGCACAGGCTTTGGGATTACAAACTTGATCTAGATATAAAATAGTTAATAAAGAGAAGCCTTTTTCTTTTATAAAAAAAAATGAAGGGCATAACTTCAGCCACACTTATGTTTTTACTTATTCTATTTTAGCCTCGCCGGACTTTGCAGGGGGCCCTTAGTATATATAGGATTTTCAACCCTTTTTAAGCAGGAAGTGCCCCCGATTTTCGTTAGGCGGGCCTTAGTTCAGGAGTCTCTTTGTCATGAATTCCCCGGGTTTTTATGCCTTATTAGTTTTTACTTGAGAATTCGTAAAAAGGGGGTAAATATACTTACTAAAGCCTAATAGGATCCTACTTGAGCAGGGAGGGGCCCTCCCTACTATTAATATGACTTCATTTCTTTATTTATTGCCAGTAATCCACAAAAAGTACTTTACCAAGAATTGTAGGAACTTCCTGAGTCAAATTAATACTAGTTGATCAAATAAAGGGGTAGAGTAACCCTCTGAATTACCATGGGGTATAGGGCCATGGAAAACTAAGAATACTTAATATAGAAAAGCCTTACTAAGCTAACGACTCGAATCCAGAAGGAGGTGGGTAGGTTCTTCGCAGGAATAAATACTTAGATTTACTGATTTATGATGAAGAGAGCTGTTGCCTGAGTTTTATTCTGTTCGATAACATGGTAGTCAACTATAACTAATGGACTCCTTGCTTTCGAAAGAGTCTTACAAAAAGTTCAAGATCTAGTTCGAGAAAAGGGTAACCCGTTGAAAAGAGGATAAAGTGATATCTATTTAAAGCTACGCGATACGTTTTACGAGGCTTTAAAACTTAAGTATAAATAAAAATGAAATTGACTAGCGACGAGTATTCAAGCTCCATCAGATTTGAGATATTTTAATCTAAAATAAACAAAAGAGGAGGCTTTTATTCCCTGTACAGGCCCCTTATATTGTCTACTCAGCACACTTTAGGAGTCTAACGGAAGCCCGCTTTAGCTACTTTAATCCTATTCTGGAAGGTCCACTGAGTCTAAATCTAGTAAAAGGGGCAATCTTTATCTTAGTATATTAGGGACTCCCTACCCCTAGGGAGTTAATCAAAATAAGTTATATAATGTGGAATATCCCTGTTTCTTTTTAGAATTTCGCTTAGTTAACGTTTAAGAGTACGGATATAACTAGCTGTTCAGCACTCAGTACTTTAACGTTATGTATTATAGAATAAAGTCGTTTAGCACTAGGTAACCTCTCTTCTCCTATACAAAAAGGAAAGTTCGGGTTTCGCCTTGTATATAGAAAAAAGGTTACTAATTAAGCGATTAGCCGGCAGCAACGGGTATTCTCAAAATCCTAGAAGCCAGAAGCACGTGTCAACTTCTTCGTAGTATCTGGGAAATTGGGCTCCTTTCGTATTTGAGTATATCCGAGAAAACTCCTTTTTTACTAAGTAAGTCCTGCTTGGGATAATCTGACAAATCTGCCTCTACCTTGTCTAGAATGTAAAGTCACAAAACTTGTAGAAGCCCTTTGTGCTTTTAAATCGTTCTGACCCTCTGTAGTATAGTATGTAGTAAAGAGTAATAATAGAACTAAACTTTCTTTTTAGGGGCGAGTTTTCCTGTGGGCGCTTGAGTTTCGAACCGGTATTCGCTAGATTTACTCATCCCGTTTGAATAATCACATATTATTGATGCCCTTTATAAATAAGGAATTCTTGGTAACAGATTAAAGTGTCTAGAAAGCGCTTTATAAAGTCTGAGATTTACCTGAGAAGCGGCAGAACCCTCGGCAAGAATTTTTATAGATTTTGTGTTTGGTTTAATCCAATTCCTTTGGATCCTTTTTTGAAATTGTTTACTTAAAAGACCTTAAGATATAAGGAGTCTAAGTGCAGGGTTTCTTTAATTTGAGTCTAATAACTTTCTGGATATCCTAGTTTGAGTTTTGGAATAAGACTTTTGGCTACTACTAGACAATTACTAAGTATTTTCCTAACGACCCGCACTAAAATTTCATTATCCCTTTTATATAGATCTCGTGTAAACGAGGACGCTTACTACTTACAAGGAACCTTGAGACTGAGGAATCCCTGGGAAGGGTAACCTTTCTATTTTAATTAAAGTTCTAGGTATTCTTTGTATCCTTATACCGCGTAAAATTGACTCTAATTAACCAAGGCTTATTATGAGCTTTCTATTCCTTAAAAGGGCCTACTCTCCTAATCCCTATTTAGTTAAAACCTCCACTCCAAGGTGCATTCTATACACCTATGCTTTTCCTTCCTTTTTGAATAGCTATGCAACAAAGGAAATACGGAAATACTCTGAGGGACTTCTCTAACTTACTATCCCGAGAATAGGCAAAAAGAGCGAGTACCCTTAAATAAACCAGAATCTGACAAACTCATATTAACTAATTAGCTTAAAAGCTCCGCTTCCCCTTTTTCGTTTCTAAATATAGTAAGAATTCTATATGCCAAGTTACTCACTATCAAAAAGACACTTTTACCCTTTTAGGCAGTAGTAGCACTTGTATCCTAAGCAAAATTTTTCTGGTATAGAACATAAAATAGCGAATTCTTGAAAGTAGTGGATAGACTCTTTTTATTACTTAATAAGTAGCATAGCTTTTCATAGTTTATTTAACTTTACTGGATCCAAAAAAAGCACGAGACACCTATTAGGTAACCACGCGGAGCTTCATTAAGAAAAAGGGAACTTAGGTATCCCACTAATAGAAACAGAAAGTCGAACCTCGTTAGTGGAGTACTCCTTCTTATACTTTTTCTTAATTGGTACAGGAGACTAGGAAGATATTTCAGTAAAATTCTGGATGAAATACGAGGGCAAGTGCGAGCTTTCCTTTTGTTGTAATGTAATATAGAACGCCGAGTTTCAAATTACATAGATTGAAGGGTAACCTTACGGGACAAAAGCTTTTTAAAGTTTTTTCTTTTTTGATAGGAGTCTGTGGCATACCCCTAATTTAATAAAAGTTTGGTTTCGTTTTTATAAATTGTATAAGACAGTCCTATTAGTCTAAGGGCTGTCGCACCTCATTGTCTTTAGTTGTTATTACTACGGGAGGGTGGAACCCTTAGAAAGAGAGATTATGGTTATGCTTACCTACTGAAGGGTACCCAGGAAGGTTCACGTGGGATAGTATACAAGATAGAACATAGATGCATTATAACTAACAGCGACTTCTTAACGTGTTCTTACTCTTGATTTAATGTACTACCCATTCCTGCAGCTAAACTTTTATCTTGTTTGCTTTGTTGTTTCTATCGGATATGGGATATACCTCTGTCTTCTTCTTGGAGCTAGTATTCCCTTACTTAGTATACCTGCTGTAGCTAATTCTTCTTATTCTTCTTGTTGTTAGGAAGTATAGTATCTATATAACGAGTTTGTGTATTGGATTTTATGTCTTACTAGTTCTATTAAATTTAATAGTTATAGTATAGGTATAGAGTTTAATAGATAGGTGCTTTGTTAGTTTAAGGTTTTTACCTCTTATTGTATTTCTTGTTACTGCCAGCCATATAGAAACTTAAAGAGATTGGAAAGAATTTTAGCGTAGTTAATCCCAGTAGTAAATTATAGATAGTACACTATAGACACCCGCATCTGATGATTCTTCTTTTTTTTTCGTAATACGAGTATTGCCTATACCTTGTTTTTTATTATTGGGGCTTACTCTATTATGAGCTATCTTTCTCTTTAAAGTGATACCTTTTTCTTCACCCCCTTGTACTACTTATTTTATTGTTATACTCTTCTACACTTGTTAGGAAATTACCTATTAGTATTAGAGAAAATATCCTAGAGGTTCAGTATTGTATTAGTGTACCCATAGTAATGAATAATAGTACAATAGTTAGTCATTTTATGGGAGTTTATTTTATTAAGGCCAATTCCTCCCCCATGCTTATCATATAAAGAGGATAGTAACCTTTTAGAATTTTAGATAAATCCATTTTACTGAAATACTGTGAAGGAGGTTAGGACAGAATAGTCTTGTTGAGACATATAAAAGCAGGAAAAGAAAGTAAAAGGCAATTACCCTTTTCGGTCCTAGCTTAGCCCTTGTTTACTCCTAAAAAAGTAAGATCTTTCCCTTTAAAATTTCTTCCAAACCTACACTTATACCCTTAAATGCATTTTTAGATTCTTAGGCTTTTGGCCCTTAGAAAAGAGAAGTTTCTCCGCTGACTTGCTCTAATCTAAATAGTGGAACTCGCTAAAAGAACTTATTAACTTATACGATTATACGAATTTACCTCAACCTTCGGTCGCCTTGTTTAAACTCTACTCATTTTAGATCTTTTGGATACTCCAGTTAAAACTTTATTACCTTTTCAATTCCCTCTATTCTCAGGACCCCAAGTCAGGGTTACTCAAGTTTCTGGTACTAGCTTAAAGAAGAGCTTTGGGATTCCTCTCTATATTATACCCATTGCGAATCTAAGACCGAGAGGAGTGGTACTCTACAATACCTATAAAGTACGTACAGCAGGAAATACAAGCTCCCATTTTGACTAGATTTGGCACAGATTTTACCAATCGTTAATAAAGTTATAGATTTTTGAGGTGGCTTACTAGCCTTTTTCCTAAAAAGGCGTATCGTTAGCATACCTACTAGTTACAGTGAGATCCTATATTATTTACTTCCCTTCACATATACTTTAGGTTACACTCTAAGAACATCAATATAACCCCAAAACAAAAAGAAAGTATGCAGGCTTATATTAAATTTATAGCACTTTCGGATTCAACTAGAAACCCCTTAAAATGAAACAAGGAGCTCCTTCTTACAAATCGGCAGTCTCAAGTAGAACATTTCCGAAGTCTTTAACATCCCAGACACAATTTTTTGTACTTTTCCACTCCACGGTGTACCCGTTTGGACATCCCCTTAGCTTCCTTTGGACTCGTTAGTACTCTATAACTTTTCAAAGTAATGTGAACTAGTTCATTCTGCTTGACGCGAAAAACTCTACTAGAAAAACTCTACTAATAATGTAACTCTTGTACTTGTAAAGAGGCTTTTTCATAGTTTAACGGGGACACGGCATCCTCAGTTCTTTTAGTGCTGGGATTTCCTGAGTATAACTATTAAATTAATATGAAGCTATCCCTTACTTTTGCAGTTCTTTTTCTTATAAAAAAAAGGATCCTTACTAGTATAGGAGATATTAGAACTCATATGATTTTACACTGAATAAGTCCTATGGAGCCTATTACTTACTATTGGGGTTTGTATCTTATTAGTAAACGTTTTCTAAGTGTCTTTTTCATTTTCTAATTACTAATAGCCTCGGTTTAGCTTATCAATTACATACTTTGGTACAAAAAGTTGAGGAGATTTAATACCGAAACCTGGTCCAAGTCTCGAGGAGGAGTCCCTTAAAAAGGGAAAGGAATCCAGTGCTATGAATAATCCTATAATAAAGGTGCGTTAAGTATTCCATTAGTTCCGGAATCTTATTAAGTTTCTTTAAAAAGCAAATGCTCTAGGCCTAGGCGGAATCCTTATACAGACTTCAGATAAAGAAAAATATTAAGCTTCTAGAGACATGTACATACATAACAACAGATCTCACATTTTAATAGATACTGCGATTACAAGCCTATTTTATTTACGACTAAGGTTTTACAGGTACTGTTATTGTATTTACATTATCCCACGTCCGAGAAGCCTCTTGTATCCTATCCCCTTTTTCTGGATGTCCTGGCGAAGGCTATTTTACTAATTTCTATAACTTCGTAAATTTTAGGATTCCTTCTCAGAGTCGTGTAACAAAAAAAGGAGTGCGCATTTCTGTAGTATGAGACTTGGGACTTAACCTGGGAGAGGGGGTGTTAACTCGTTTTTAGCCGCAAAATACTCTGGGTTATATTCAAGGCAAGCCCTATAAAAACTATATTTGATTTTTTTACGAATTATATACAATAAAAGCTCGCTTAGAATTCTGGCTAAGGATTGCCTTTGGTTATCTAGAGGTTTCCTTACCTTAGTATTTGGTATACAAGTATATGTGTTCCAAACTCCCCCTTATAAGTAGTAAGGTTTCTTGAATAGTTGGGGAAGTAATAATTCTTGTGATTCGACAATTACGGTAGATTGCTCCAGAGGGCAAGTTAATGGATAAAATTAAGAGATAAAGCGGTCATAATTGATGTACTTCTTGTGATACAAAGGGGATTCCCAACAATAGGATTAAAACCTTAGAGTCCTAAACTTGAGGCAGAAACCTGGTTTTTTAAACAAGGCATAATAACATAATAATAAGGGACGTGATTTCCCTCACGGATCTCCGTCTTTACTTAAGTTACTCTTTGGCAGTATTAGTATGCTTTAGAATTTCCCATACTTTTTAAAATTATAAGATTTTTGTAGCGCTAGGAGAAATGGAATGAAATTTATAGCAATATTGTGGTTTCTGGCTGAGAAAGGAGTCTCTTGTATGTAGGAATTAGACTTCTAATTATGCTATTTTTTCAGCAAGCCTTTTTTATTTTTAATCTTTGTTTCTGGTTTAAGTTCCTCTTTTTAGATAGAAAGTACCCAGAAAAGCCTTATAAAAGGATCTTGTAAGTGTATCAATCGGGGGCTTTTCTAGTCAAAAATTTTTTTAGTTTAGTTATAACCACCCTTGTTTTTTATCGCAGGGTCAAAAGCTCTAAAGTTCTCCATCTGATAGATAGAGTCTAGAGATTCCTCATTAAAGACTACAAATATTTCTTAAGTTTAAGGTTAATAAGGGGATAGAAATCTCGGAGGCAGGCTTTTTTTAATAAGTAAAAGTAACTCCGGGGTTCTTTGTTTGCTGTAACCGAGTCCATATCTAAGAAATAAGGTTATAATAAAGAGGCACCAGAACTTAGAATAAATCTATTCTCTTAAACTACTTAAACTAAAAGTATGCCCTTTCTAAGGTTGGGACTAATCCTCAGGAAGTCTTACTCTTTGAAACTATTATATCCGTAGAGAGTCGAATGTGCTTAGCTCCTCATATAATAACAAATAGGTCCTCTTTTTCCTTATATCAGCTTCAGCTACTTTTTGTTTTTAAGGCCGGCTTAAGTCGATTTTTTAGACTCTCTTTGGAGTGTTACTTTTAGAATTATGGGACCCAGTTTTAGTTTTTGT
The DNA here is from genome assembly GCA_036897445.1 of Pelargonium tetragonum. NCBI lineage: Eukaryota > Viridiplantae > Streptophyta > Magnoliopsida > Geraniales > Geraniaceae > Pelargonium > Pelargonium tetragonum. The sequence continues at coordinate 79,414 of JAYMTL010000013.1, forward strand.
CAAGAAATTCCTGTTTCAAAAATAAGGCCTTTAGGATTTTCTTTTAAGTCTTTTTACATGGCAACGCATTTCTCAGAGAGCTTACAATTTCTTACGGGGTTCTCATTCTTTCTTTATATTAGGAGTTCTTAATTCCAATTAATTTATATCAAGTAAAAGTAAGAAAGACTAAAACTCTATTTCTAATCTTGTTTTCTTGTCATCTATTGTAGGAATTCTCTTATTTGTAATTCTAGGGACAGGTTGTGTATTCTAGTTAGAAAAGTTTTGCCGGAAAAAGCTACCCTGGTAAATCTCAGGCCGAGGTTGACTTAGTGGTAACTAACCTTTCTCTTGAATATCTGGATAATATACAATAATAAAGGGGGACTTGTTAGGTATTATATTACACCATGTTAAAAACTCATATCAGAAGGCCCCTTCCCTTGCTTATCTTAATACAAAGTTACGTATTAAGTCCCCATGTTACTTATTTCTTTTTTAACTGGGTAGGAATACGAGAAGGGCAGTAAAAAAACTCTATGCCTATTCAGCTCCACTGAAGAAAGATACAAATTTTATAATAAAGTAATTTTAAACCTTACAGAATGATAGACAGGTACGTGATTTTACACTGATTGTGAGATTTGGGCTTTTCATTCCTGGTTATACTGGTTATAGCAAGGCACAGAAATTTCTTATATCTTAAAGGCTTTAGTACTAACCTGAGTTATATTAAATTAAGGGGATCCCTGCTCTTTTTGATCCGGAGAGAGTTTCATTTGGATTGAAGCTGAAGAAACCTTCTTGGGTTAGTTTTGTGGTTTACAGGAAGCTCCATATAGGACGTGTTATTTCTTGAAGTTTCTATACATTTCGGGCCGTATTTAAGAGGGTCCCCTAGTATCATAACAATTAGAAATTAGAATAAATACAGATACTGAAGGGAATCTTGCATCGCTAAGGCCTTATAGATTGCTAGAATAAAACAAGAAAGAAGGTTTGAACCTTTAGTCTTATTCAACAAGGGTTCCGAAAGGGCTTTCACTAAATAAAAAGGGTTTTCATCAAGCATTTCAAAACAAAAGTATCCTCTTTAAAAGTAAATAATTGAAGTGGCTGAAGCAAGTACAACAGTAGCCGGGTAAACACTTCTATTTTTTGTGAAAAAGGGGTCTCGCTTACAAGGACTTAGCAAATAGAGTACACCCTCCTAGCAGACTTTAATATTCCCAGCTATTCAAATTTTTATAAAAAAGCAAGAAATTAACTGGTTTGCTTTTTGGTATAGAAGAAGAGTAAGATTTTAGGTATCTCTACAGGAGGACTTTATAATGTAGAAATTCCAGGGGTACTTTATGTGCGGGAAATCAAATATTGAAGCCTTTTATTTATAGAACTTTGAGACTCTTATAGAGAGGATGCTAAAAATTTCCGGGTTTTCATTTTAAAAGAACAAATTAAAGAGCTTATCCGAGCATTCCATAATGTATATCAAGGTGTATTTCCTCTCGTTTTAGGTTATACCCCCCATAGGATGTCCGTGTAAAAAAAGGGGGGAAACTTAAGTGAGAGCCGTGGGCCAAATTTGGCAGGGGAAAAAGCTTCGATAGTAATAGTATAGTGGAGGCTCGAAGTTTTGTACAAGGAATAAAAGCACTGAATACAAATTTGTTTTTTACTTCTATCCGGTTCTGAATATGCTATAATAAGCAAGTTTTTTACTGGCCTTTCTTTTTTATAAGAGCGGATTCCCGTGCTATTATATTAGAATTTCATTCTAGAGTTATAGCTTATAGGTGGACCCTTTTTATTTAAAAGAAAGGGAACCTTTCGTTTTTGTTAGACAAAGGGGCTACTACGATATTTCCACAGTAAAGGGATTTCTAACTATGGTATTAAAAAAAGCAAAACCTTTTACTTTACAGAGTTTTTAAACCTGATATTTAATAAAGGAGAACTCCGATTTTATATAATTAGCGGCGTTTAAAAAAGAAGTTTTCTCGATTCCATTTGGTATTTGTACTTATTACTGAAGAAATCCCTTATAAAAACTTCACTGTAAAATAACACCACTTTGAGTTTTTGGCTTAGGATCCGATTCTAGAGCATTTCTATTCCTATTAATCAGACCAAATATTGAGCAATTCAGTACAGCGCTTATCTACCAGACACAAAAAAACCTCTTTTAAGATTTTAAGACACTATTATATAAATATAATACCATATAATTTCGTAAAAGATATCCTGCAATCCCGATACGTATTTGTAAAATTTTTAGAACTTTTAGATGGCTTAAAATCGCCTATTTGATTTCAGGGTCCTAGCAGTCTTAGAGTAAGGAGAGCTCTATATCCTTTCAATTAAAAAATGTAACCTTCGTGTAAGCTATAAATAATATAAGAATATTAAGGAATCCTACGTACGCAGGAGGAAAACAAAAAGTTAAGAACAAGATTATAGTTTAGCTCTAAGTCTACCAAGTCCTAACTAAAAAGGGAAATTACTGTACTAAGTTGGAAGCTGCCAGTAACAAGTATATAAAAAGGGTTGTACTTCTATCTTGCGGTGTATTAACTTTCTTTCGAAACATGGAGTAGTTCTCTTTGTCAGTATTGGATACCCCTTTTTGTTTTATCAGGTTAATAATCCGCTAACACAAATAAAGTTACCGGACTAAGTTCAAAGAAACCCAGGGGTACATAACAAAGGAACTAAAATAAGAACTCTTACTCAAAGTATAAGTTTGTATACTTCCCGCACCCCAAACCATAAAGTCATAAAAGGAAGGCAACCCGACTTGCTATAATAGGATATCCTCCCACAAATTTTATTGAACTATAAAGGATTCTTCTCAACGTTCCTTTTTGGCCTTATGCTATGGATTCCTAACTGTTTTATATATTAATCAGAGTGTCCGGTGTTGAGAAAGGAGGACCCAGGGATATTATGACGTTAACAATAGGGGGGCTATTACCTTTGCTTTTATGGCAGAGATAACAAGGGGGATACCTTTGGTAAAGTGAAAAAGAATTTTAACAGTTTAAGAATACCCTGTCTGTAATTTCATTTCCTAAATTCCAAAAGCAAAAACGCATAAGAATAAGCATATTCCGTATTGCCTTATAGCTAAGCTAATTTTAGAAATTTCTATATTAGACGATTCGTACTTTATATTACTATTAATAACGGGGCACCCTTCTTAAAAATATAGACTTAGTCTTGGGTTGCCTTCCTTTTAGCGTAACCTGGTAGAATAAAAAGGATCCTCATCACTAGTTTTTAAAAAGCTAAAGACTAAAGAAAAGCGTTTCGGAAAATAGCGGTCATTGTTAAAAAGGGTTATACCTTATGATACCTGCCTATTTGTTACTAGTGTTTTTCAAAGACATCCTTTTTTCTTGAGAGTAAACTGGCTAAAGAGAGACAAGTATCCTGATGCACTCTTTATGGCTGCGACTTTTTTACTCTTTTTTAGTTAGGAAGGTTTAAGAGATAAGGCTCATTAATTTTATTCATAGTCATATAGGTGAATGCTAATTTATAAACAATAGAATTTCCTTTGCTCAAAACTGACAATTTTATAAAAGCTTCTTGGACTTACTCGGAACCCTCTCGCTATCTGTATTATAGAAACTATGAATCAGAACTAAGTAAAAGCTGGCCTTTTTAGTAGTACAAAATAAATGATTATACATATCTCATATTTACCTCCTTCAATTTCTTGTTCATGACAATTCGACTCTCGCTATAATATGGGCGCGATTCGAACCTAAGAGCACGGCTTAAATGCACTCCGATTTGTCGAACGTAATTTTGATGTAGTAACAACAAGTTAATAGACCGCCTCCCAAACCTTATTTCGATTTTATGGGAGCACTTCCTTTAGTTATTAGTTATAAGCCTCTCTCTGATTCTAAATGATAGCTGAGGAGAATACCCCAAAAAAGGATAGCCTCTCGACCTGTTGCAATTAATAAAGGGAAAAAGCAGACTCTTATTTCCTTGTTTACTTAAAAATATAGGGAACTCTTTAAACACAAAATGAGTTGCTCAAAACTTCACTCACTTGGAAATACCTAACCTAGCGATTCTAATGTAAAACCGATACTAGGTTCTATCATCTCATTTGTTGAAACTTTACTTTCATTCTTACAACCTATACCTTTCTTATTAAATCCTCGTTAGACTTAAGTAAGAACTCTACCCAACTGCACATGTCTTCTAACCTATAAGTGTTTCTTGGGTCCTTCTCCTATGGAGCCCTGTACCTGTCCTATAGCTGTCTTCGATATACTTGAAATCCTTAAACAAAAGCCCTTTTTCTTTATAAAGGACTTGAAAACTGTAGATATTATACTCCTTAATTAAAGACTTTCAATAAAAACTTAAGGTAAAGATTCTTATTGCAGCTTGGTTAGTAGCATTTTTCTAGTTCTTTTGTAGCTAAAACAATTCAACACTCAATTTTCTCTTTTGCAAGGCTTTTTGTTAAGTTCTAGCAGTAAAAAAAATGTAGGCAAGAGTCTTTTGGGACTCCAAGTATATTACCAGCCTAGTACAAAAAGTCAAATACTAATCTTTGATTTGGCCAATTCTCAGGGATACCTAAAGTAGGAGTTTTAGACCCTCTCTGTTTTTTATAGTCGGAAGCCTGTTCTGTAAACTAAAGAAATGGAAATTTCCTTTACAAGCTCCCACAGGTGTACTTGTCTTAACCCCAGGACCTATTCCTGTTATCCCATTTTGGGAATTCCTTTTTGTGCTTAACCTTTGGCTCTTTCTTAATTTATCTGAAACGGAGGCTTAATAAGCTGTCGAGAAAACTCTAGGAAATACTCCCAAAATCTTTATAATATTACTAAACCAAGACTTGAATATAGATTTTTTAGTAGATTTGAGAATTAAGGGATTACTCTAAAAAGAGATAGTCTACCTAGTCAAAAAGCATAAAGGAGATTTATTTAAGAGAAGGCTAAGTTGCTGAAATCCCTATAGAGGATTATCATGAAATAGATAGCGTGGGAGCGCCTTAATGCTCTAGTAAGTGATATAAAATTTAATACGATGATAAGTATCTTTGATACCTTTGGTTCTATTTCAGATTTTTATATGAGCATTCAAAAATAACACAACGAGTTGGACTAGTAAAAACCTTGTCTACCGCCTACACTCCTATACTAAAAATACCGGATTTCTACCCCTATTAGAGTACTCGTCGAGCTATCACCACTCACTTATTTCTGTATTTTTCCTCGGTGTTAATAAAGGTCTTTCTTGTATAATATTGGCAAGGCATGCCCGTGCGTCAACCTTAGACCTTTTTATAAGTTCTTTCCGGCTCAAACCCTGTAAATCTACTAAACTAAGAATTAGTAAAAAAGGCATTGAATATGAGGTCTTTAGAAAAGAGACAGGTAGCTTACCTCTTAGTTTATATTCATTCCAAATGAAGGTTGAGGTAAGCCTAAAAAGAGACTCCTGGATACTTAGGGATAGATATCTGAAATTATGACTCATTTACCTTTAGCATTGCCCTGTTCTCAGGAACATGGGTAAGTATAGCATTTCGTGGTATAACCAAAAGGAGCTAAAACTTAGATTTAGCTACTTGAATGGTTGCGCGGGAGATTCTCAGATTAAAAGCTCCCATAATTACCTATAAACTAATCTTAATATCTTCTAACCTAGCAAGAAAAATCTTCTTTATATATTTACGTGACTAGCTGAATTTTTTCAATCGAAACCAAGCCGATGGCAAGGGTTTCCTTATGTTATAAATCCTCCAAGCCTTATTTAGCGGTACTCGAAAACTAGAAAGGGAACCGGTTTTATTAGGAAGTATATAACTCTAGATTATATAAAACTTCTATTTCATATTCCTAATTACAGCTATACTTTTAATAGCTATACTAGTACTTGAAAACTAGATAAGAAAAAAGCTTGACTTCTACCCTTAACCTTCAAACCATGCTTCTCTTTCAAGAAGGCACTCTCTTTCCTATTCCTCAGAGCTCCGTACCTATCTCTATCTGTAAAACCCTTTTTAATCTTTTTCTAGAGCAATTCGATAGAAATAGGGAAGTATTGAAACCAGGCAAGATCGTTAGAGCTTGTTAAGCGAGTAAGAGCTACTAAAGTTGAGTAGAAAGGAGATAAGATTCTGCTTTAACCTCCCAATAGGCTCTTAATATATACCTTAAAAACCCTTGTTTTGGCCTCTACCAACTCTCGAAGTTTAGTACTGTAAAAGTATTCTCGAGTAGGAGACCGGGCTAAAAAACGTATCCGTAGGGTTAACTTTACCTTGTTAATTTCTCGCTAAATATATCCCTTGGAATTGGTTACAAAAAGCTAGAAATAACTTGATTGTTAAGCCCCCTTGAGGAAAGTGCTCGTGATATTTTACATTTAGGTGAACGCGTAAAGTCCAGGGGTTTTGGATCCTTAATTTCGTTTTTTTAGTAAAGTAGAAACTAGTGAACAGGAGTTTACTACAAAGAGGACTTGTTCTGGGTAGTCTTAATTCTATTCTAATTAAAGTTCTGCTCTGCTTTAACAAAGTAAGACAAGGGATAAGTGTTTTGACTTTATCCTAATATAGTTTTTATAAAAAAAGAAAAGATAGGGCTTTTAATTTAAGGAGATAGGAGACACACTACGTAAAGTAATTATAAGTAAGCCGTGGCCCGACTCGAACCTATGACTTTCGTCTTAATAAATCAAAAGCACTAACAAATTCAAGGGGCCGCTTTTAGGTTATTAAAATCGCTATTCCAATTAAAGTCTCCCTCTTTACTATAGTAATTTAAAGGGCTTACCTCTTAAGTTCCGCTCTCTGTTAAAAAACTCCTTTTCAAGCCTACTTATCTAAAAAAATCCTTTGTAAGGGCGTCCAAAGTTTATATATGAAAAAGCGTCTTAGAATTTGTTTGAAATTCCGTGCGCTCAGTTTGAGCAGCTCTTTGCATACTGGAATGCTACCTTTAGTCTACTATCTAGAAGAAGGCTTTTTTAACAAATCGAGGGAGCCTTTTGTGTGCTGGAACCATGCTTTATACCGGGATAGGGGTGTCCTGAAGGGTAAATCAAAAAGCAGGAGCACTGGGTTTTATAAGATTGCTGATAGCCAAGCCTTTAGGTGTATGCGCGGCTGAACAGGAAATAGCAATTTAACCTTAAAAAGCACCTGAAAAAGTTGCGGGTTCAAGTCTTCTCATAGGAAAGATTAAAAACAACTTAACTGGTTTATTATATGTAGTAATTCAATACTAAGACTGGGCCTGCTTTGCACTGAAGTATAGGAGAGTAACCCCTGAAAGTTAATTTGAATACTTCACGAATGGCCTGAGTCTAAAAGCGCACTTTATGAGTAACTGTTAAAACTTTAGTCTAAGTTTTAGTAACTTCTTGAATGCAGTAGGGTTCACTTAAAGTTTTCTTTTCTAATTTTAGGGTCTTAGCGATAGTGCATTAGTTCTCGTAATGCAAGTGAAAAGGTTCGAATCATGCCTCCTACGTTTAGCTAGTATTATGGCCCACTTGTATATTTAGGTAGCACGAAAGTTTTCAAAAATTATATATTTATAAATTCAAGTGTGTTATAATGCAATTAAAGGGGCATAGGACAGGTTTATTTTGCATTTAGAAGACTAATATAGAATAATGCCTTCTCGAAAAGTCCTTCCTTAGTAATGTGAAGGAGAAATTTGAATTTTCTACGAACCGGTTAAGTGTCCAGTAAGAGTTCGAACCTATGCATTCTAGTTCTCTTACAGCTTGATTTATACATTTATACAAAAGAAAATAAAGGTTACTTAGTCAAAAACTAATTTAGTATATAGCGGAAAGATATTTAGGAGCCCCGTGGACAGTTTAACTTAAGAGGAACGGGAGTCTCCAAGTTATTTCCACTAGGAGCTTTTTAACTTTTGAACTTGATAAATGAATTTCGTGTATAAATGACCCTAAGTGCTCCCCGATGTTTTAGATATTAAAAAACTCCCTATCCCGAGATTTCCAGATATGAGTACTTTTTTTTAGGAAAATCCAGATTATATAGTTTGTGTTTGTATGTAAGCATATATCAGAGCGCACGAACCCTTTTTAAAAAGAAGGTAAAACTAGCGCCCAAAAGTCTATATGCTATAGAAAGGGAAAAAGTGAAACTTTAGATTAAGACTATGCTCTGTTATATACATTCTCTCAAAAGTATTGTCGACGAAGGAAAATTGCTGTGGAAAAGCACTCTAAGCCATTCTTTAATAAAAAAACTCTTTTTGCGTATTCCCACTAGTATACGAAACCCCGTTCTATAGGCTGGTTAAGCTACCTGCTTTAATGAAATCCTTCTTAAAATAAGTAAGACTTTTATAGAATTTTTATAAAGTAAACCCAAGAAAATCCCGGAGTCTTCATACCTAACGCAGGGTAACACTCATATAGACTCCCACTATATAAAATTAACAGGCTTTATAAAAGCGAAGACAGTATACCCGGCATTTGCAAAGTAAAAGGTGGTTTCTTTAGCCAATAGCTCGACCAAGCAGGATCGGAATTCCCTTGAATTCGAGAAAAAGCCTAGATTATTTCCTAAATACAAGGAATTCTAGAAGTTTTAGACCCCAAAAGCAAAAGAAAAGGACTCCGGAGTCTCCTTTACAAAAGGGGCTCCTTTTTGTTTTTTCCCAACTTATCTTATATATAAGTACCCACTTTTAATATTAAAAAGAAACTGAGATACAGCACTAAAGTTAGAATACCTGTAACGAGTTGAAGAACATTTATTAGGAGTTCCAAAAGGGTAGGCTTATAACAAAACAACTCTATATCAGTGTAAGTTAAAGGAAAGGGAGCCCGCTGTTTTAATTTAAAAGGAGTCGATAGAAAATAGGTTTAACTGGAATACGTTGGTAGGGGGCCTCGAGTTAGAGCTTTGCCGGGTGGTACTTTTGAATCTCCCTTTGGATATTATTCTTAATTCTCAGGTTGAATTCCTCATAGGGGTTTCTCATTAAAGAGTTAAACTTTGCTTTTAGGTACAAGGATTTTTTTACAATTGCGCTGTTATAAGATAAACTAAGTTTTGCTATAAATAAGGCAAGTTCTTACTACTGGAGAAATTTGGTCCCTATTCTAGTCTTAATCTAAAACTTCTAGAATTCCTTGTATTGCTTAGGGGACCCCAGATACAAGGGAGTCCTTAGAAGCGGAGTCAGGAAAAAGTCTTACTTGACTGAGCTGTTATTAAGTTGGCATTTACAAAACCTTTTTTAATAAGCAGGAGCTCCCATACTGAGTAAAAAAGGAATTACAAACAAACTTTGTACCACTGAAAAAAGAAAAAAATAATACTTAAAAGCCTCCACATTATAACGGAAATTCCTGCTACCTAAAACCCAATTCACTCGTTCATTTTTAAGGGTATACGTAAAACCCTTTAAAGTATATAATTAGTTAAGACTATTACTCCTAGAAAGAGGCGCGCACCTAATAAGGTAAAACTTTGTTGACAAAACCCTAACATATTCAAGAGTAAAAAAGGCCTTTGCTACAGTAGTTGACCATACAAAAAAGCAATTCCAGATTGAAGATTAGTAAAGGGTTATACTCAGACCTAATATAAGTCATATTCCACCCACCAAAACTTTTCGGCCAACGCATGGAAATATCCTAGACCAGAAAGAATTCTCCGGTTTTTTGTTTACAGAACTTTTATATCTAAGTAATTTACTATCGACAGGAAAGATACCCTCGAGAATAAGGAAGTCCCGGAGAACTCCTGACTATAACTAAAAATAAGGATCCCGTAGAGAAAGAAGGCAGTATAAGTTGACAAAAAAGCTCCGGGAGATTTCTCCTAGTTTTTATTAAGTCATATTAATTCTACAGAAAGCTTTACTTATTCCAAAATTAGGAACACAATCAGAGTAAAAAAGGGAGCCCTAATTTCACCAGGAATTCTATAAAAAAAGGAAGTATCACATAAGAATCAAGAAATTCAAAAGGTAAGGGTTACAAGAATCTAAAGTGCTTTTGAGAGAATTTAATTACTTGTTATTTCTTAAGAATAGGGTTTCCTTTGCGCGGGAATACCCAGCTCTTTCTCTGTTTTTTTATATAGAGAACGCGTTCCAGTAGGGGAGCACCTATTCTTGTTGGGATATACCTTAGGAGTTTAGCGTCTCATCTTCCAAAGGTCCAGTACAATATAGATGATCCATTAACAAATTCTTTTCCTGGTACTGGTTTCTCAGCGTACAGTTCTAATAAAGGGGACAAAGAACAGGCTTAAGAAATTAAAAAAAAAGTGCCTTTACGATTCTATTCCTCTGGTATTCGCGATATTTTGAGTTTTAACTTACCGGGTTGGCTAATGTATTTAGTTCTACAATTCACTTCTCGATACATTGACAAGGGTCCCTCTTTATCTTTATTACACGAGGTACCGGGGACTCCTGAAAAGTATATCGTTATCATAAATTTTTATTTGTCCTCGTAGAAGAGTTTAGGTTGAGCGGCGTCTGCAAGGCATTTTTTAAGAATTTCTTTATACATTTAACTTTGCAATCTGAAATGAGAGTAGGCTTTTCTATTTCTAAGAACCAGCTACGCTGAGGACCCCTTTCAGCAAACTTCCGAGGAATTAATTAACTAAAGGCTTTCCTACTTACCTACTTAAGGGAGATTTTCAGGCCCCTCGAAATGAAGCACACAGTTTCGTATTTAACTCTGGGTTAACGGAAGTTAGAAGGAAGTTTGTGTTTTGTAGAACTACTTAAAAAGAAACTAGGTGTTACATGAGTTAAGAAAAGCTTAAATATCAAAAATACAGATATCGGGTTTTGCACAACCAGAATGCTCTAAAAAAGGGAAGTTTGCTAGTCTAGTAACTCTAGAATAGAAGTTTTTAACACTTCCCGATTTCTAGTCTATCTAAGGGTGTCCTATAAAGTTGAGCCCTTTTTGTCCCCCGGGCAAGCCTTATCTGAACTGATAGCTTTACTACTTTATTTAGTTCTAACAAAATATCGAACTACTCGTTTTTCAATACCTATGAATTGGGATTCCCTTTAATATTTTATTACTAAACTAAAAGTTGGATAAAGTTGAGATTTATGTCCTTACTAGTCTGGAAGTAGTTATTCTTTATTTAAGCAGTCAAGTCTAATGTGGAAGAAATCTTGTAGAATAGCTTGAAGTTTAAAGTTTAGGAGTCGTCGAATATCTTACAATTGCGGGGGTACTCGTAAAGGAAAAACTCTAGCACTAGTAGGAGAAACATTACATACAAAAAACTTTTAAGTCTTAGCTCTCTGCTTTAAAAAGGATACCTGAAAAATGCTTTTGAATCTTTCTTGATGATTCAGGTCATTCTAATAAAGATACTAAACTCACGGAAAGGGGAGCTCTTTTAGGAGGGAGACCGAAGACTCTTTAGTAGTGTTTATTTAGCTAAACTTTATATACAGGGCAGGAGAAAGTTTATCAAGTTAATCTCCTAATCTGGAGAAGTCCCTGTTGAAGTAGAGTAGACTCATAAATCTCCATTTTATAGATTACTTAATTTGACTTTCTATTACTATTAGAAGCTAAAATGCCTTAATGTACAGTTTAACCCTTTAAAAATATCCAACAAATATCTATCCAGGAGCAGGACTCCCCTATTTGAAATGCCTAAAGGTGCCTTGGAACAATGTCTTGTAGCGAGAGTTAGCAAAAATACAGGGAGGGGTATTCCTTTTTCAAACTTGAAGCTTCTCTTTTACAGCTCTCATTAGAGAGATACGGATATAATAGAAAGGGTCCCTTTAGCTTAGCGCAATCGCGTAGTTAAGATATTCTAGATTTGGGAATTTTATTCCGCTGGATTTAAGGTTTATAACTAGAATTTGTCAAATTACATAGGATCAATTTCAGGTATTATCGTGCCTCTCGAGCAAAACTATGCCGCGTGCCTTTTTTATACAACTTGGTTTATATAACTCGGAAAGTCAAAAAGCTAGACTAAGTAGATTTTTTAATATTGTGGAACTGAAGGGCAAGGATGCTTCTATTTTGGAATTTACCCAGAAACAGCTTTCTTTATAGTCTGACGCTACTACACTATCTCTCAGAAAGACTCTGCAGTAAAGAAATTTGTCGAAACCTTTCTTTATGACTTTAGGAAATAAAACACATGTATATAAGTTTAGTAGTGCGAGAGTCAAAACCCCTGTTAGATAGTTAACAGATAGAACCCTCTATGTAATAAGTTAGCTAGTGCAAGAGAACCCCTTATTCCAAATCGCGCATACTAATGGCCCAGGTCTCTTATATTTTACATTACAAAACGAAACAAATTTGTCTTGTTGCTAGTAAAGTAATAGTAGTTTAATATAACCTTTTCCAAGTACAAGTAGGAGACCCTATGCAATTCTATGCATGCCGTATAGGAGACCTTATATGGAATTAAATCTAAAAACCCGTTATACGCCTATTTTTGAAACTCCCTTATATTTACCCAGTCTTTACTTTAAAAGTAGCTCTTGCTTTGTAAAAAAGGATTCCTATGAATCTTTCAGGGGCCCCCCTTTTCTAGTTTTGTATCCCTTTTAAAAGGCGAGTGTGATAAAGATATAGTGTTTATAGACTATACTCTTGGTGCTTACAATATCTTGATGTCTGTTAAAGGAATTGAAATAAGCCGATGAATACCCTTTTTAGTTTTAGCTAGAGAGGCATAGAAAATTTTTAGTAAACTCCCGTGGATTCCATCTTTTTAGCTTTGGTAGGACTTGCTTTACTATGTTCCTACTAAATTTAAATATCTTCCTTAAGGTAATTTGCACCTCAGCTGAATTTCTTTTTGTTATTCCTAAGAATTACCTGGCTCGTGGTCTTATCTTAAAGAATTCTACGAAGCCTTCCCTTTCGAGTAAAGGGAGATCCAACTCAGGTCATAAAGAATCAAGTTCACGTTCAAATTAGACTTGTACAGTAATTTTTCAGAATATCTTAAAAGTTAAGGAGGCTTTAGTTTGTCCAACAAGCTCCTGGTAATACACTTGATTTTAACAAGTTCTTTGTCGTAAGGCGCCCCTAAAGTGGAGTGACTGCGTATTCTAAAAAAATCTATCTGATCCAAAAGGGCCCGTTAAAAAACAAATAGGAACAAAATGGAATTTAATTAGAGGCAACCCGGGGTACAGAACATAGATAATAGTTGCAAGGACTTTTAAAAATTTGCATTATGGACATATGGCCTAGCATAGCTATAGGGTTTGTTACAGATAGGGGTTTTCGACAGAGTACCCGAATAAATAAACAAGAGCTGGCAAAGTAAGTTACAATCGTAAAGGAGTCTACACTACACAGTCCTTAATTTTTTTAATCTCCCTGTGGATAAGAGTAATGAAAATCTCTTTTTAATTAGTGGTAACAGGATTTTTAAGGGCCCTTCTGTAACTTAAACTTAAAATTGTGGTATAAATAAAAAGAAATAAGAGGCTCTAGGACGTTTTAGATTAACCTTATGCAGAGATATGGATCAACCGCCTTTATCGGGTATAAGGTATTCACTAAAAGTTTTACAAAAGTCTTGGTAAAGACTAAGTTCATTTTAGCTTCTTCCAATTTCACACTTCTTTTTTAAACCCTATAGAGCTCCTTGATGGAAATGTAATTAAAAAACATATAGAGAACCCCGCATTCAAAAAGAGATTGTATTTTCTTGTTGTTTGAAAGCAAGTGAAAAAGGCACCCCTAGAATTTCTTTTGAATTATTAGACAAGAATATTCTATCCGCAACAAGGGATACTTACCAGACATTTTAATTAAAAATTTTAATGCATTTTCGTGAAGTGTATTAGAACAAGGGGATCCTATATAAAACTTTGAGCATTACGTTACCTTTATACCTTACACCTCCGGGACAACTCTTCTTCATAGGGGTAAGAATTCGGAACAGTTTCCCTTTTTTCGGGGGCCCTGCTATAAACTAACTATAGGATTTCCAATTCTAGACTAGATGGGTATAAGGCTTGATAGATTTACTGAATCCCGTTTCTGAATTCTCAAAAGAATCTCTTTTTGTTCCTGAACTTAACGAAGTAATATTTTTAGGAATACCTGGTTTTTTGTAGTAAATGAATTTTGATACCAAGAAGAAATTTTTATCATTATATACTCTTTTGGCAATGCACCCTTTTTACTTATTATTATTATATTATAGCATATTTCTCAAATTTTTTAGAAACATCAAGAAAGCCCCTTTTGTTTTGTAAGCCGTTCTTTTTACTGCCTTACGAACTAGGAAACACAGGGTACCCGGTTTTGAACTAGCTTAAGATTTTTTAGGGATTTCCTTAGTTAATAGATTTCAATAGACAGAAGTATAGGAGGTGAAAGGCAAGATTTATCTTGTTCTCTCTGTTCTTTATCGTTAAAAGAGGACCTTGGTAGGTTGGAAAGAGTCCTTATTGACCGGCTGTAGCTTTGCGAAGAAGGTTTATGTTATAGGTAGCCTAATGGAGAACAGAGAGACTTTATAACACCCAATTGACTTACTTTGCTTTATGAGCTTTCTTCTTTCAAAATGACGTGTTTATTGACTTTGATTTACTTCTTTGTTATGAGCTATCTGTATCATAGCTATACTTTTTCTTATAGGCTAGAGCTAGTATATATATACCTGTCTTATTATGGATGTTTTAGGTTTTAGGTAAGTAAAAAAGTAGTATAGTATTTGTCTCTTAAGGGTATTTATTAGTTATTATGGAATAAGGTAATATAGTTAGTGTAATTATAGGATACTGCAATCTTGTTTTAATTGTTAAGGTGTACTCCTCTTGTACTTTGGGGTTTTCGTTAGCGAGTATACGCACTTAAAGAGATAGGGGATAGTGTCTCTGTTGTTCTGTAGTGTTAATCTCGGGTTTGGTATTTTCTACTAAACAAGGAATCGAAGATATTTAAAAAGGTTTCTAGTCAGAGCTTAAATAGGGGTATTAAAATGAAATAATAAAAAAGGGAGTCCTTCTTTGAGCTTTGAAAGTTTACACTTATGGGATAATAAAATAGGAGTTTTTAACTAAAATTTCTTTTCTAATGAAAGGGGAACCCTAAACTTACGTAACAGTTTTTACAAGTTCCGTAAACTAAAAAACCTCGGATAAAAAGTTAAACCGGAAGGCGCATCCCACAAGGAGTTCACCAGCTTCTTATCCCCTTAAGAAGGAATTCTCGATTAAGACAAAAAAGTATATAGCTAAACACGATTAAGTCAAAAAGCTTCGGCTATCCTCCTTGGGAATCCCTAAGTTTTCAGTAAGTGTTTAAGGGAAGTTCCCTTTAAGCAAGAATTCAGTGTCCTCGCCGAGGGGATTCGGGGGTTAGTTAATTAGGAAAAAGTACGCAACCCGTTTAGATTTTGGATGCAGTGAATGAATTCATGAATATATGACACCTAAATTCTTGTTTTACCTGCTATAGGAATATAAAAAGGAATAAAATAAATTGCCCTCTTTAGTATATGTCTGAGCCTTTACTTTTTTGGAAGAAAGTGGATTCCTTTCTTTTAATTAAACGCCGAGTACTTTTAAAAATGTAAAAAACCTATCTCTTCTCTCCTTAAAATTCACTTCTATAAGGTGTCAAGTGCAACTCCCGGTTTTTGATACTTTTGTGTAACAAAATACTCTTAATGTTCCTATTTAATTAACAAACTATGTTTAGTTTTATTTAAGGGGCATCTCTACGGTGGACTTTAATTATTGTTAACGCAAAAACAAAACTTGCAGTCTTATAATCTATTACCTATTTGGATCTCACTAAGTACTGTCCTCGATATCGAAAAGCTCTATAAATTGGTTTCAAGGAGTCTAAAGCTTCAGTTATGCTACTCTAATACAGGCTTCCCAACTTCACATTTAGAGAGGCAACCCTACATCAAGTCCAATCCTAAAATTTTAAGTAATGACGTTCCAGGGAGTTCTATTACCTCGAATTAAGATTCTTTTTGGATTGCAAGAATACAAGGAATAGCTAAGAGGGGCTGCTATAATATAATGCCAAGGGACTCAAAAGGTTTACTTACTAAAAATAAAGGAAGATGCTCAAAAAAGGAACTAAAGTCCAAGTACAACCCTTTGAAATTTATGTGGCAGCAAAGTCTAGAAAACCTTTACCCTTTTTATAAATCTAAGTGCTATCCTTACTTCTTAAGCAACACCTTTTGATATACTACTTTTGGGACTCGCAGGAATACTCTCTAAAATAGACACAGCTTACCATTTATTACTAGTACTATATGGGGGCTCCGACCAAATCCTAGTAGGGGACATTAAATTCCGGTTGTAAACTTACAAAGTATCCAATTAATCGCAGACTAAAAGCTAGAACCAAAAAGGAAAAGCAGGGGCCTCGTTACACAGTAAAAAAGAAAGACTTTGAATTTTAAAAAACATTGACTCTTGAAATTTTATTATAACTGCTAAAGATTTTAGCTTATAAACAGTATCCTCCCTTTCTTTCAGAGAGTATAAGTAATCTTTATTTTCCTCTCTTCCTTAAAGTTTCTATCGTTATAGTGGTGGCGTCTTCCTTATAGATAAAAAAGTCAAGCTCTATCTTACTTATTCATAAAAGGAGTCCTGCAGTTATCCGTTTTATAGAATATAAAAGGCCCCTCTGGGCATATTCCTGTGAGAGGTACTCTAAAAAAAGCGCTCAGATAGAATAGAGAAGTTTCCCTTTAAATAAACAAGGTGTAATTTAGAACCCGTATTTGTGTTTTTTGTAAACGCTTTTTCTGAAGAAAGCAATTTTCTAATTTACTAAAGGTATGTTGTCTCAAAATACCGCTAATATAAGGTCAAGCGAATAGAAATAAGTAAATCCTCTGGTTCTTATACTGAGTCAACAAGGCATGCCCTATACTAAGTTATACCCGTTTATCTTTTAGATTTACTCTAGCTTAATATTGGATTTCTTATGCTTTCTAGGGTTTCAGGAAATAGACTATAAAAAAGGCAAAAACAGTAACTGTAAAGCCAAACGGATACTCATGAATGATAGCTTGAGCGAGAGTGAGTCATCTTGGTGAAATTCGTATTTTGGAGTCTCTTTCTCCTTATAGAAGTTACCAAGTCCTATAGTAGAGGAGAGTAAGGAAATTTCTATACTGTTAAGGTATAGGTTAATACACTGGAATGAAAGAAAAGTATGTAGGTTAAAACATTAAGATTAAGCCAAGGAAGTCCTAAGAATCATAAGCAGTTAGTGTCCCTATAGTGTATGATTGTACTATCCAAAACCCACTAGTAACAAGAATTTCCTAGACTAAAAAGGAGGAATAGAAGAGTGTGAAGTATCTCGTAAATGCCCTTAAGTACCCGCTTTAAGTACAACTAAATCTATTAGAATTTAAATATAAATAGAAGCTCAACCTGGGATTACATTTATATACAATAAAGGGTTTCAAATTATATAGAAAGTATACTTCAGGGCATATCTTTTATCTTTCTTTATAATTATCAACCAGCTTGTACTGTAAACCTCGGTATAATTCTACATCTAGACTGGCTTTTTAAGAACACTTATACTACCCCCGAGTAGGATAAAAAACTATGTTAGTCCATCAAACTCCCAACCCCCATTCGGTTTAATCGAGGTCAGAAAATTTTATTCACCTTAAAAATGAAAGAACTCTCGATATGGGCAAAACACTGATTTATAATTAGCCTTTCTCGTTCGTTGAGTAATAATTAAAAACTCAGAGAAAGTCCTATGCCTCTACTTTGGGCTTGCTTTGATTGTTTGTACCTAAAAGCGGGAAGTCGAGGATTTTCAAGAACGGGTACTATAAGTTTGCTCCTTGGATTTCAATTTCTTATATATCCATATTTCGGAGCTTATCGGTAGAATATACTTTGAAAGTTAGGTATAAGGGCTCTCTCCTGTAGTATCAGAAAGATTGATATTTACTTGTTTATTATACTTAGATTGGCTGCTTTTCTCTATAACTTAAGAGATCCCTCCACAAATTTGATCTGCACTTACAATCTACTTACTCAGGGGACGTGAAATTCAAGTAATTTGGTTCGAAAAAACCTTGCCGGAGTACTTCCTGTGTAAAAACTGGCTTAGCTTTGGGACCGGAAAAGGGGTTATACACACTCGCAGCTTCCTAGAGCTTAAACCCAAATCAAAGTGCTCGGTAAAGAGAAGGTGGATTCTCTATAAGTTTTTGGGGCTTTTTGGAAGTTAAATAATCATTCAGCAAGTTGAAAGGCTCAAGGCTCCCGGTTGATCTATAGTAGTACTCGAGGAGTTTTATATACTATAATTCGAAGCGCCCCTATTTGAATAAATCTAGAAATCTCCTTGCTGAAAGCTTAGTTATAGACAATAAGTATAAAAAACCCCTTCTTGTAACAAGCCTATAGGGTTTGGGACTAGCCTTGTCAAATAATTAGAAACTGAGCTATAACACTACCTTAGAACACTGAAGTGATATCCCTTTGCCTAGGAGTGGGCCACAAGAGACTTACCTTTTTATTAGCTACTGTTAATTAGAAAACAAAAGCTATACTTGGGCTTTTTGTACTAAGTCAAAACCAGGATATAAATAAGGAAACAGAAATTATAGGAGTTTAAAAGCGGGGGCGCCCGCCGGGGTAAAGCATATATACATAAGGATAGGTTGATACTTCAAGCTTCCCGCGTTTGTCGGGAGCAATTAGAATTAAAAAATACGCGAAAGTAAATAGGGGTGTAGATTACCGAGAAACAGGTACAGAACTAGAATGTAAATTTTTTGTGTTATCTTCCAGTATTAAAAAGGGCCCCGTGTAGTAAATAAGGAGTACTTCTTCGTCTTGTGCTTTAATTTAGACATTCAATTTTAACTCTTCCCCTTTTTCCATTCATGGGTATTCGTTTCTGGAGTAGGGATCCCATGCCTTAAGGATTTCCTGTTTTGTATTTTGTATAAAGAAATTAATTACATTACCTTACTTTTAAACTTTTGGAGTTTCGACCCTTATATTCTAGGACTTTAATAAAAAAAAACTTAGTAAAAATACGCAATTCTGCGATAAGTAAGAAGTTCATTCTAAAAATGTATATAATACAATTTTATAAGAACGGAGATTCGCTTACTCATGCAGCTAGTTCTGGACTCTATTGAGGGAATTTCGTGTCTGGGAGATTTTCCTATTAATGATTGTGATCGCTTTTATACTGTTTTAGTAGAGCGATGACTTATCGACTGTCACACCGAGGGTTCAAAACGGCTCAGTGCATAGTTCTTGCTAGAATTCTTTAGTAGAAATAAGGAGTGAGGGCTCAACCACGGAGTCCTTTTTTTTCTAAATATACACGGGGTTTCGATAGGAAAGCCAGCTACAGGTGCTTAAAAGATACTCCATTTCAAATATTTAAAATAAAGAGTTGTAAAAAGCATGTCTTAAAAGCTAAAAAGTCAGTCTTTCAATAACTACTTGTCGGTTCAATGTATCTATATCTGTCCCAACCTAGGATACTAAAACAAGTTCTATATAATTCGCCAAGTATAACTTCTAAGTAAAATTGGCTTTGTAAGATTCTAGTCTAATCAGCAATAGTATATGCAGTAGCAGAGCTTAACTATTTGTAGACTTAGGAAGTTCCCCTTAGTTAGTGGGTGTGGCGCCTTAAAATAGAGTTGTATAGATAAGCATAAGGTATTTACTTAGTAAAAAGAACCTCATGCAACTACTGAGTGCGGATACCTTAAATATGGGGCTTACTCTTAAAAGATAAGATTCATACAATCAATTTGATTTAAGTGTAGGAAAACCTCGCAAGCCTTTGTGTATAGCTCTAGGGTCAAGTACATTATTAAACTAGCCCGCAAAATGATAGAAAGAGAGGACTTTTCAAATAGTCTACAATTATTAATATAAGTCTAAAGGGTTTTAAATTCTTTTTTAGAGCTCTTCATAGAAGTATAAGCTACGAGGTACCCAACATTAAACTTAAAATATATCCTACGGGCGCTATGGTTTAATACAAATTTAGGAACAACTAGAGTTCGTTTTTATAAGGGGATTAGAATTTGGTATAATAAAGTCTAACCCCCTTACAAATTAAGCAAGTGGAAATCTATTGGTTTACTTTTACTATTAGGGTCTTTTTCTTTTTATAAGTACTAGACTGAATTTTTATGCCTTTTTATTAGAATTGCTTTTTGTTCATTGTATATAAACGTACTTTTAACGCCCTATGAATATCTCTTTCTTTATATTGCTTTCTATTAGAGGAATTGACTACTCCTGTGGATAGATATAAGACTTAACATTTGGTTTTTTCCCTCATTTTAGAAAGATAATAATTTTACGTATGTTTGTTGGCTAGCATTTTCTATTTAAGGAATATCAATACATCGAAAGTCGCCCCTTTATGTAACAGTGCACCATAACCCAGGAATTAAAAAGAAGCTTTTAAATCTTCCTAGGCCCTTTTTTAGTAAGACTGCCTTTGATGAAATAACATGGATTGACGAAACTAATATGCTTATAAGTTTCTTTTTTCAAGCTCTCCCTTATTTTAACACAAAAATCTTCATGTACTCTTTACTTATATATTTATGCTTTTTAATTCCAAATTCCAAGGTATATAATAATATTCGACTTCTAAATTTCCAACTTTATCGAGAATCTCCTATAGGACGGTCAATCTTGCGGAGAGACGAAGGGTTCTCTTAATACATACTTTTTATTTCCGGTATCTAAATTTATTTAAAATATGTATCATCTGAAAATTGCAGAGTCGAATGGAAATGCAATGTTTTCTGCCCTTTTCTTCTTTGAAATCATTACAATATACAATAAAAAAATTTAAAGAAAGCGACTCCCTATAAAAAACCTATAAAGCAAAAAGGAAGAAAAGACAACAAAACCTTATTCCAACAATAAGAAACTGGTTGTAAGGCCATTTCCGTACCATAAAACACGGGTTAGCCTGTTGATTTTTTTAAGACTTTTATGCCCGTTTAGAAAGATATTAAATAGAGACCTAAGAAAACAGGGAAATCCCCTTCACTTCAAATAAACGAAAACAGCTTCAGAGCACTCCTACATATACATACCCGCTTTGGGAAGAGAGGAACACCTGCTGGGATTGGAAGACTCATTACACCCACTTCAATCAATTAAAGACTAAAAGGTAAAGAAAGAAGGCAGTTTACAAATAAAATAGAACAATGCCAATGTTACTATCCAGAATGGCTTTTATCTTTTAGGTACCGAGCACTTTTTTACATTTCAGCTTTTAGCACCTGTTTCTACTATCAAAATCTTGGGTAAGTAAGTTGAAGATTTTAGGGTCTCTGTACACAGGGGTTGTGTAATAAAAATCAAAAACCTACTTATTAGAATCTGCCTTTATCTCATCTCTTGTACAAATTAGGAGCCAATAAAAGTAAATAAGAACTGGTGGTACGGATCTCCTTTTTATTTCATTATACTTTTGTTCCACGGAAAGCATCAATCTTTTACCGAAAAAGATCTCAATTTGCGGAGTAAAGGCCGCGTATAACCCTACCGAAAATCCTAGAGCTATCAGAGACTAAAAAATTTTTAGGCCTTCCCAGGTCAAGAGTGCTCTTATATTCTATGTTATAGGCATACGGAATCACTAAAACACCAGCTTACATTTACATACTTGTGTTGACCTTTTTCCATGCACAATTAAGATTTTTTCTGTCTTACTTTTACGTAGTTGTTTTCTCGAGAAACCTATGAAGCAGGCTCTTATGGTAAGCCTTAGACTTGCTTTGCGAAGACTTTATAACCTTATATCTAAACTAGGTCTAGTCTTGTATGGGGACAATTTTTCTAAGTCAAAAGTTTGTAAGTGATTTTTTTAGGCATTCTAACAGCCTTAATTAGTTTTATTCCCTATAAGTCTTAATTTACGCTTTTTACTGAGTTATTCCTCAAAGTTTGAGATGAATGCTTGATAGCCCGCGGAGAGAACGTTGGAATCAAGTGCTTTACTATAGTTTAAGGAAGATTCTAGGGTGGATGATATGACTTTGTTTAGTAACAATAAGAAGATCTAAGGTAAAAGAAATTCTATTCCTGTGCGGTAAGAGTTATATTTACACAAATTAGATGCTACTTGTAAAAAAGGAAATAGGGTAAGTAATCTACAAGGTTCTTGTGTATTTAGATTTTCTTTTAGTAAGTTTGAGTATTTTAATTTAGAAATTCTGGAGGGATGTCTAGGCGGTCTAAGGAGTTGTCTAACAGAACCTTGAATCTCAATAACAGCATAAGCAACAAACCTATACACCATAATTTTAGAAAGACCCGAGGTAGGCCCGAGAGGCTTTGTCATAAAAAGTCTTGCTACAGCTAGTCTGGATTCCTCTAAATTAAATATAGTATAACCCGGGGCAATTAACAGCCCGATTCTATCAACAAATTTAAACCTTTCGGGATTTGCCCAACGCTTTTAATAAAAACTTTAAAAAATAATAAATGAGTCTCTTGGTGTTTCCGCGGATTCCGGATAATAAAAAAGATGTTAGAGAGTAAAGGAGCGGATATGGTAGAGAATTATGGTAGAGAATCAAGTTCCTCGCGGGTTGATTAAGTTATAGGCTTTTTTTATTCACGGATGGCTCAGACAGATAGGTTATATTCATATAGAAAGTCTTCTAAAATTCCTTATAGGTTTTTCTTTGACAGAGATTTACAGCTCCTTAGGTATTCTCTTAGGGATTTAACTAGACCAAGATTTTCCAAGTAAGGTAGCTATAACTTTACTAAACTTGTAAGTTGTAAGAAACTTCTTTTTATTAAGTTTTTAAGTAAGTACAAGTTATATCAGTTTAAGGGCTCCTAAGAAGATAGGTATGAATTAAGAAACAAGTATTTTATTTAAGAGATTAGCCACTCTAAAAAACTCTATAAAGTAAAGGGAATTCGATACCAAAGGGTTCCCCCTTTTTTTTATTCTGGTATAGGATTTCTTTCAACTAGCTAAGACCTGATATAATTAAACGACTCAGGAAACCCCTGCCTTGTCAGTAGTAGATAGTATAAGGTATCAGATTAGATAAAAAAACCGAAACTTATAAGCAGATTAGCTTTGCGCTTCGTGGGGTTATAACCTACTGATGTAAAGGTTAGAGAATAATACGAGATTGGATATATGCGGAATAAGCAAAAAAGGGGCTTTAGTATACCTTTGAATGAAAGAGTTTGACATTACAGGGAATTAAGTAACATAGAACAAATAAAGGAGAAAAGAGAACTTGTTGAATTTTCTTCTCTAAGGAAATACTAGAAGGATTTAAAAAGAGTAATCTCACTAAAGTTAAAAACCCTGGATTAACTAAAGGGACTCATTCTAATTTCTATAGGAATCCTTAAGAGTAAACCCCAGCACAATTATCGAGAAAAGCGTTAACCAAGGCATAAAAGTAAGACAACTTTTTCCTGAAAAGCTTTTAAAGAATATTCCTTGATTATTACGAGTAAGATAGAATTCTATACTATCCATCGAAATCCTTGATACGATATAGCATGACAAGCTCTCATTGTAAAAAATCAGATAACTAAAATAGACTCGCTCAAGCCGACATCAAATAGAGTAACGACTCCTCTTGAAAGGGCTTACTTTTTATTAAGTTATGTAGTCCTTATATAATACTATAAAATTTCTAGAACATCTTACTCCCCTAGCGAACTCCTTAGGCGCTTGTGTAAAGAATCCAAATTCAGTTTAGAAGTAAAGAAAGCTTGGAGTAGCCCTTGCCAAAATGAGTATAACAGTAAGTATTTAGCGACTTTTCAACTCCAGCGAAAGCCAGTACCTTTTGGCATACATACACTGTTTTTTAACCAACCAAAATTCTCCTTTATTTATACCTGAAAAG
This sequence comes from Pelargonium tetragonum, assembly GCA_036897445.1. NCBI lineage: Eukaryota > Viridiplantae > Streptophyta > Magnoliopsida > Geraniales > Geraniaceae > Pelargonium > Pelargonium tetragonum. The sequence continues at coordinate 103,301 of JAYMTL010000013.1, forward strand.
TAACCCTTTTTATACTTATCTCTAGAATATCTTGAAAAGTGAAAGTTATAGTAAAGTTTTTACAAAAGTATAGCTTTAAGGTTTTGTACTTGCTGGGGCCGAATTGAATAATAAGGAGTTTGGGAATCGGGTCTATCCCGCTGCGTAGTAGTTAGAGTGTTTTTACCCTCTTTTTTTCTTTTTTTTGTTCCTGCACAAGCTTACTTAATACTTAAATTTGTTAATAAAATCTGGGTATTACCTATTTTATAGACATAAGCACCAAAGTTATTGCACGGAGTGCGGGAACACCCCTCGTCTACCTAAGGAAAAAGTTCTCGGCTGCCTTTATAAAAGTTAAGGGGGCTTTTTTTAGTCCTAGGATAATTTGGAAGCCCCATTAGAATAGGCGTACCCTGAAATTTACGAGTTGTCATATTCTTTACAAGAGGTGTTAAGCTCCTGCGGAGTAAACTAACTCTAAGGCAAATCCCCGAAGTAGTTCTAGACAGGAACAAAAAAACTTCCAAACTAAGGGTCAATTTTGTAACTTTAGGAATCTCTGATCTCTAAACCAAAGGAATGCTAAATTGTTTCGGGGCCCTTGGCAAGGCAAGTCTTTCTATTATTTTAAGAGTCTCCTCGTTATACAGGGATTTCGTCGAGTAAGGGTATAATGCTGTAAAGGTCCTCGACTCCCTGGGGCTTCTATATTAGGATTAAGCGGAGGGTTATAAGAAACCAAAAAGGAATGTTATAGAAGTGCAAGGGAATTCAGGTTATAATTTAGGTTAAGAAAGGGGTAAAATGAGGAATAAGAGATTCCATTTGTCAGGTTAGGAGCAAGTCCTCGCAGTAATTGACAGATCACAAGGCCCCTTTTTGTTGGATCGGAAACCAACAGTTACACTAAAAGCTTTCAAGGCTCGCTTAACTTGAACCGGTTATAGCTAAAAAGTAAGATTCCTAGTCTATACCTATTTGGGTCTTTAGGATAAAGGTTTTCAATTAGTAGAATGCGAAGAGGTAATCCAATTCCTTTGGTTTGCTAAAACAGGAATAAATATAGGTATAAAATTCCAGGATAAATTTCTTTGGTATGCCCTATTAAATATTACTGAATAGCTTGTCTAGGATAAAAAATCAGCCACTTTCCGAAGAAGATTTTTTAAGAATACGTTCCCTTTTAAATAACGTATACCGCGGGAACTTTCTGAAATAGAGGGCTCCCGTTAGAGTATTAGAGAAGGAACACTCAAAACTTGGTTTAAAGCCCCCCTTCTTTTTGTATATTATCTTTTTACACTAGACTTTTAGTTCTTAAAGCGTGCTATAAATTACTTTTTAGGGAGACCCAGGTTATTCGTTTTTAATGCTATCAGGAAGTCTTGTTTCTTAAGCACATGCTTAAGACTTATCTTATCCCAAAATTCTTAAACGCTTTGAGAAGCCTTGTTTTATTAAGAAAATCTTGAAAGAGCTCCCTCCCTTTCCTTTGAAGTTTCTCTTAGAGATATCCCTAAAAATTCTTTTTGTCTTTATACCGATGTCCCAAAGAATCCTCTAAGCTTTTTTGTATTAAACTATTCTATTATATAACTTATCATTTAAATAAAAAAAAGGAAGTCATATTTCCCCCCCAAACCAAAAAAGCTCTCCCAATTTTTATATACTATAGTTTCTTTCTTAGCATTATTTAATATAAATCTCTCTGAGAGCTCCTTTTGTAAAGATTGTTCCTTATGTGCGCCTAATAGAATAGGGCCTTATATAATACCCTGGCAGAGTAGAATAAAAAGAATAAAATAAAGAAGATCGCCTATATTATAGAATTATAGAAGAGGCCCCCTTAGTTCTAAGGAGTTAACTCCGTGAACCCACACACGCGCTAAATTAAGAATGCAAGACTGTTGCTTTATTTACGAATTTTAGTTCCAGGCTCCTTTGGTATATTCAAAAAAAGTCTTATTAACTACAGAATCCCACGAATAGAAATTAATAGTAAAGGCATTACAACCTAAAAGTCAAAGTTCCCCCGTCCTTCGCTTCAAGTATAGGGATAATATAGTAATTAAACCCCTGCAATAGAACCTTTTTCAACAATAGGAATTCTACATGAATCGAGGCATACCCTTTTAGTGGAGCTTGTAAGAACTGGAGTAACTTATGAAAATAAAAACGAGACCTACTTTAAACTACAATTCTATTCAAAATTGTAGGGCCAGTTAAGAGAAAAAACCCTTTTTTGGAACTGCTGAAGGATTTAACTTCTAAATATCCCGCGCTCCCCTTAACTTAAAAAGGAGGCTTGTTTACAGTACAGTAAGCTTTATTATAAGTATTATAAGTAAAGTCTTAATCTAGATATAGAGCGTCTCCAAAACCAGTCAAAAGGGACTCCATTACACTAGAATTTCCTTAGCCTGCCCCTAACTTGACTAAGTAAGAAAGAAAATCCACTGAAAGAAAAAAAGTCCCTGTAAACCTAAAATAAGGAGCTTCCTTGTCCAGGGAGCCCCAATTCTCAAATTTTGCGCGGGTGAATTTTCTACTTCCTATTCTATTTACCGGTTACACTTTTTAATACTTTCCTCTATCTAACGAGTACTAGAGGTACAAGGTAAATCTTTTGTGTATTTAAATTTAAGGGGTTTAACAGCGAAGTTTATAATCAACTTCTTTATAAAGAAAATTATAATAGTTCAGTAGTAGATTGAATAGGGCTTATTTCGGAAAATCAAAGGTCTAACCCGGGATTTTTTAGGTTTAAATTAAGAAGCTTGCTAAACTTTTTGTAATTAAATATTACTGGAGAAGTATAGCATGGAACTAAGACTGCAAAATAAAGGAATTCTAAGCCGAATAATACTTAAAACTTGTTGCTTTTGTGAGGTATAAAGGAGATTTTCCGGGGACACTACAAATATGCATATTCTGTATGAATTTCTAAAACTTTTTATAAAGGGATTACTTGTCATCGAAAGTTTATCCAAATAAAGAGTAACTGAGTTTCTATACCCCTAAGACTCGGCCTACTAAAGCCTTTGCTTCCTTTTTTCTCCTTTTAAAGTGGAAGAAACCCAGGAAAGCCCTAGGAATGGAGTATATCACTTTCTTTTTTTTTTGCTTTATGAACTACTTTTCATACAAGTAAGGCGCCGTTTTAGAATGGAGTTTTTGGGTATAGTAGAATCCGCGGAAATTACAGGATATCCTGCAGAAAAAGCCTAGGTCGGAGCGTCTCTCTATATCTTTTAAAAAGTACTACGATCCTTTTTTGTAATGAAGAACCCTCTTAGCTTTACTCTGAATTTTACAAAGGGAAATTCGCACTATAAAACTTCTAAAAACTTAGATTCTTGACTCTATTGCATACCTTAAAATACAGCAAAAATTTTTTTGATATTCTTTTTTTGTTTATAATTTATTAGATTACTAGAAAACTGACAAGATGAGCCAATAGAATTCGCCTCTATTTCTCTGTAATGAATGGTTAGGTACAAGAAAATCTCGAATTGGTAGTGGAGTATAGCCGTACTAGTTAAGAGACTCCTATAGGATGATTTTTTTATACCTAAGTAAAACACTCTACATATGTAAGGAATCCCGAAAAGCCCTTTCATTTTCTTCCTTTAAGATACTTTTTGGTAAGAGAGTTCGCGTGAAAAGCATATTTCTTAGCTTTGTTGCGAACTTTGTAATATATGGATCAATTTGAATTTAAGAGGTTTAGGCCTTTAAGGGATTTAAACCCTTGTCTTTTAATAATTTAATAAGTAAAGGTATCCTTCTAACAAGGCTCAAAGAGGGGTATCGCGGGGAGGTAGGGATACATGGAATTACCTTGTAAGTTTACTAGATTAAGGAATAAGATTGAAGTATGCCCACTAAAGTACTAAACTAAATTACCTATAACAAGTAAGAAAAAGTACTTTTTTTAATAAACCCTTTTATTTTCTCTTTTCCTTTGGTTTACAGAACAGAGCTAGTCTTAGAAGTATCAAGTATAAAATCTCGTGTTGAATCTTTCCAAAGTCTTCGATAAAAGGGATTGCATATAAGTTTGTTCGCTAGCTTTAAGTCGAAGCACCCCTACCAGGTCTTACCTCTTTATCTTAATTTGTACAAGACTTCTCTATAAAATAGGTAGAAATTGAATAGCTATTCCTATCTTTAGCAACTTAGAGTCACTTATTTAATAAATACCTTCATGTAATTTTTTCTCATCTAATAAACTCGACCCATAGCACTCTCATTTTAAGCCAATGTAGAACGAACAAGGAAGGATTTTGTAATAAACTTTACTTCTAATACTTTGTTATAGTTTAATTCAATAGGTATCTGAGACAAAACTTTGAAAGAATCTCCTTTTATTATTTTATTATAAAGTGTTTGACTTTATCAAGGGTATAAGGTAATAGTACCTAGTTTTTGAGGGATTCTGCTTTAGTTAATTGCCGAAGTTTGTTAATACCATTCCCTAACCTTAAATTTGAATTGCCTGAACTAGTAAACAAATTCCTCTCGCAGGCAACCCACTTGTGCTCCTCTTGGTAAAACCCTTTAGAATATCTTATATAGTATTAGTTTTATTCCTTCTTAGTCTCCTAATTTTAAATAACAGAAATTCCTCAACTTAAGAGTAAAAGTCTCTCTTTCTCTTATCAGTAAGCCCTAGTAATAAATTACCTTATTCTTAAGCTCATTTTTGTATATACCTTATTAGTTTTTAGTTTAATAAAAAGGCTGCTTGTTTCATTAAGAGCTTATTAATTTAGGGACTTCTTGCTAGGTTTTGCTAATATACTAATATAAGATAAGGGTTAATTGCTTCCTTAAGAACTCGTTAAGACTTTTAGGGAGCTTGTTATTAAAAAAGCGTTTAATTCCTAGCTTTACTGGGGAATAGTCAGTCCTAAATTCATTAATAGTAATAGAGAGACCCCTTATTTGACTATATAAAAAGGAAAGTTGGGGTTTTTACTAGGGGATTTTTTGGACGATCTATTAAGTTTCTTTATTTTTAGGAGGGATCTAGTTTCAAGTTTAAGGAAATAGAACTTCTTAATCAGTTATTAATAAGTTGAGGAGATATACTTTATACTCTTAAATGGGGGTCCTTATGAATCAACTTATTTATAAGTTAACTTAATAATGAATATAGGCTTTACTCCTAAAAATAAGGAAAGACTCCTGGGTTTTACGAAAGGAAAGATTTATCTTTAAACGAGTTTTTATAAGGAAAATAGCTACTTCTCAACTCAATAAAGGGTAGTAAGACTTAGTACTCATTTTCAAATTTCTTCCATTTAGGTATTTATGACTCAATTTATGGATATACCTGCAAGGTTTCCTAAGGGGGCGGGATTTACTCAGTTTATAATTAGATAAAGGAGATACGTGTTAGCTTTATAAGTAAGTTGAGGGAACTCACTAAGTGGGAATAAGGAAGAAGTTACTCTTGTCTTGAAAGTACTTCATAAAAGGGGCAAGTCTTGTACATCCTAGTAAAACTTTTTAATCAATAATTCTAATAGCTCTATAGGATAAAGTATATACTCCTAAAAATAAGAAATTCTCTAGCTTAAATACTTTGTTATAAGAGCAAAAGGCTTTCCTAGTTCTTAGTAAAAGGTAAGATTGATTTTATATGATTTTAGGGACTTTTATTAGGGCATTCTGTGGGTTCTAAGCCGGGTATCTGCCATCAAAAGCCTCTTACTCTTAATAGGGAGTTGTTCTCAATAAACGACTAAGTTTATTTTAAAGCAAGTTTTTGCTAAGACTTTAAGGTCCCTTACCCAAAAAGAGTACTCATTTTTCTTTCCCCAACTCAAAAATTTAGAAAATATGGCTAATTAAGGGGAGTCAAATAACAAAATGAGCTTAAACTTGAGTCAAACTTAGCCCTATAATATAACGACAAATAAGGTTTATTCATTTCTAAAGCTATCTGAAATAGAAAACAATTTCTTTATCTGTAACTTACCTCAAGCAAGGGACTTTGTTAAAACTTCTCTACTTATTTTTCTACTTTTTTTCAGGGAAATTACTTAACTAAAACTAATAACTATAAAAGATATACTTGCTTGTTTTCTAACTTGTTTATTAAATTAGTTGAGGGAATTCTTTAAGAACTAGTAACTAAGGAAAGCGGTTTTTTACACTAATAAGAATAAAGATCCAAACATTGGAGGCTTTTGGAGGGAATACTATTACAAGACGAGCGACTTAGTGGATTCGAACCCTTGGCTTTCTACTTAGCTGGCAGAAGTTTTACCAATCAACACCGAGACTAAATTAGATGAATATGGAAGTAGAAGACAAGAAAAGAGTGATTATTAGTCGTAGGCAGGACTGTTTACTCTATATAAGTGATTTGTTATAATATATGTATAGGCTATTTAGATAAGGGGGTGTTTTAATTAATTCTTATTCTTAATTAAGTATAAGTAGAGTTTTTTTATTAGTTTCTAGCTAACAAGTTCTGGATTAAGCTTTGGTCTTGGGGATTTTACATCTATAATAGGAGATAGTTATTAAAAATAGTAAGATAAGTGAGAGACTTCTAACTCTTAAAACTAGGTTTTATACTCATTTTATTAAGAAATTGAGGATATCTACTTATGAGCTTAAGGGAGAAATAGGAAATACTCGTTGATTAATTGTGGAACTTCTTACCCTAGAATAGGGATATCCTTTGTTAGGTTTTAACAGGGGTTACGTGGTAAGTCATTTCTTAGTTTAGGGAAATTGACTTAGCTAGGACTCTAGGAATAAGAATGGGGTATAGTTACTGGCTCTTACTGAAAAGGTTTAAGTACTTAAACAAGATAAGGAGGTACTTAGCTTTACTAAAAGGGGTAGGTAATGCAATTAAGAAAGTTTTGCCTAGAGGAAGGCGGACTATTAATCAGAGCTCTCTAAGATAAGGGTAACAATTAACTTTTACTAAGAATAATGAAGAATAAGGAAGATTTTTTACTATTAAAAAAGGTATCCTTCCTAGCTGTTACTAAAGGGGAGCAGATGCAGGATAAAGAACTTTTATTGAGGGTTTCTATTACTCAGTTTATTAATAAGGAAAGTATCTAACAAAACCCAAGTCCAGGGAATTCAAATATTTAGGATTTAGGACGAGGGACTAAACTAAAGGTCAATAACTAAGGAATAAGGGCTAAGGTAAGGGGATTTCTTTGCTTTTACAAAAAAAAATTCGTTTTATTAATAAGGAGCTACTTCCTACGAAATTCCTGGGTTTCTTATTAAAGGCAAGATCCCTAAATTACTCAATTTAATAGGAAGATGAGAATATGCTAGGTTTACTGAAGGAAAAGTGGTTAAAACTTTATTAACAAGGAATTAGATACCGGTTAGCTTAAAATAGATTATATAAAATAGAAAATAGGAACTTGTCAATTTGTCAAAAGGTTCTCCTAGGTAAAATTGAGTTTTATTGATTCTAAAGTTATAGGACATAGGAAGATTTTAGAAAGCAGTTCCTTAATAGCTTATAAACACAAGTTTCAATTACTTTAATCAAGGAGTTTCCTTTACTACAAAGATAAGGATTAGGAGTGTACTTTTATAAAAAAGGAAATAGACTGACTCTGAACAGATAAGGGTTTTTAGAAGATAAAGGAGATGCTCGTATAAAGATATTTTATGGTAATTACTTAAATAAAAGTAGAGACTAAGACCAAAAACTAGGAGCTAAAGGGAATAAGTAGAGCTAACTTCACAAGATAAGGAGTTATTTACTAAGGAAAGCGCGGGTGGTTTATCTATTTACTTGAAAGGATTTTAAATATTTAATAAGAGGAATAAGGTAACTAACTATTTACCTCCTATATTACTAGACTCAATTTAGGGACTAATAAGGTAGGGAATTTTCACTCTTTGGTAAAGATTGACTATTCCTAAAATACTCAGTTTAAGTTTAGTAAATTGTGTTAATAGGAAGGTCTTTCGCTTGGGTAGAAGGAGGGAAGAATTATCCCTTATTAATTTATTAGAATTTGTTACTTTATTTAAGATAAGAAGTCAAGGAATTCTTTCCTTTTAATCAACCAAAGGGTTTTATTTTAATCTATAATTAATTGGGAACTCTTTTTCTTAATTCTTAAACTAAATAAGTGCTTCCAATTAGAGCAAGCAAGTATGAATATAAAAAAAATGTAGCCCGGTCCAAGGCGCGATAGAGTATTCCCAAAAGCTAAAGGCGGGCTAAGTAGAATTGCTCGGCTAGAGCTGAATATAAATAGACCCGTTCACTATATATTTTTAGAGGGACGCCTCTACAGGCCTAGTAAAAAAAAAGTAAATACTTAAGGAGAATAGGTATAACATTTCAAAACCTTTCCTTAACTTTGCTTAGTGCTTCTATGAGGATAATAAAATTGGACAAGACTAAAAGATTTTTATAATAAAGATGTATTTTATTTGATTTTACCTAGGATTTCCTTAAACTCTGTAATGACTCAAACTCTCCTTTTTACGGAAAGAGTAATCTTGAAAGATCTCCCGAAGAACCTTATAATAGTCAGTAAAGTTAATTAGATAGTGTGTAATGAATTCGATTCTATATAAGTAAAGTCATTTTCATTTGCCTTCTTAGATTGTGTATTTTTATAGCTTAAGTGAAAGTTCAGTAATTTTAAAGGATACTATAACAGGTATTCTGGGAAAAAATTCTAGTTACTATAAAACTTAGAGTTTTATCCTTGAAAATTAGGGACTGGGCAACAAGGTTAATTTTACTTCATTTACTAGAACAAGCGACCTTTAAAGCCACTTAGTTACCTTACAAAAATTAGGAATCAAAGGATACCTTTAGATATTCACTATGGATTTAAAATGACTTCCGTATATAATGTAGTTATAGGTCCCCCAAAAGATAGATTCCTAAATAAAATGCAGAGTTTGCCTTAACTTCAACTTTACAAGTAAATGCTTTGTATAGTATAAACTTTAATACGAGCGGTGTATATAATTAAGAGCTCGTCATTTTCCAGGCTTAATAGCTTAAAAAAGGGTTGAGTGGTAACCAAGGGTTTCAAAAAGGAATTTTTTAAACGCTAATAATAAGTTCTGCGTTTAATAATTAACAGCTTTAGAGGTTTTACTTGAAAATCTTAAACAAGAATAGTGCCCTTTTAGATCTGTGCCTTCCCAAGATAGATTCATTTGGTTGAAATTTCTCGTGTATTTAAACTATTAAACTAGGAGATCTTGTGTTATAGTTTTGAAGATAAAGCATGCCCCTTTCTCGAGTTCGGAGATTCCTCAGTTCTGGAAGCTAACTTAAGGGGTTGCAGTACACCAAATGTATATTACAATCCTAGTGAAAGGTAGGAATAACCCTCCTTGAAAACTAGGACAGAACACAAAAACTACGCATTAAAATGAAAGCGGAGCTGATGGACTTGCCGCTCAAAAACCCCTTGAGCTTTTTAAGAGAAGGGTACAAAGGACTCTAGAATAATATAGGGCTGCTTTTAAGTAAGAAACTGTGGCGAATTCTTTACGACCGGGAGCTCAGAGGAGGACTCCTTTTGACTCAAGTAGCCCTAACCAAAATCTGGATAGGACTCTATGTATATACTACAAAGGGACTTACCCAAGCCCCGAGTTCGTCTATAAATAATTCTGAAATACCTTTGTGATTCTAGGCTTTATGGAATGTATTAGATATTAGATTAGAACTGAAGAGGGCGTGTTGAAAAGAATTTATCAGCTAGGGATATCCCTGAGCGCGCTTTGCATACTAAATTAGACTTTACTTCCTAATACTAAGGCTTGAAATTTGCTTTTCCAAAAAGTAGATGTAACAAGAATGCCTTAAGTTTATTGGGGGAGTGCCCCTTTGTTAAAGAGGCTGTAAGCGTAGCAGCAATTGTTTAATTACTTAAAGTCCGTCACTTATCTGCCATCTTTTTGCTTCATGAGCCTCTAGAGAAATCCCTACCCAAGGTCCCTCGGGGTCCTAGAAATTTACAAAAGGTCGGGGAATTTTGGAAGTGAAGAAAGGTGTAATTATAGGAAAACGCATCAAATAAAAAAAAGTACAAAGCATACTTCAAGAGGCCTAAAGGGATATGGGGTATACCACATGAGGAAAGGTAGAATCTTTTTAGATGTCTTTGTTACAAAAGTGAATTCTTTGGAATAGAAACTAATTGTAAATACAAGTTCAACGAGACATCTAACCCATCTATTTACAGATTTATGCGAGCATGTACTTCGGAGTGCTGATACCCCCGGAATTCTTAAGCAACCTTAACGCGATAGTCTTGTATTTTGGTATTGGCTTCAACGGAACCCCCTTAGCTTAGTGAAATAGAAAATCAAACCTGTCTGGCAAATTGTAAGTATATCGAAGTTTCTTCATAAGCAAAATGAGACCAGAATTGTGGAACATGATATACGTTTATATATATATTTTACCTGTTCTTGTTTTTGCTCTATTAATTTAATAGATACCCCAGGAAAATGAGGCCATACCAGAGTAAGTCTTGCTTAACTTATAAGCCCTTACACTTCTCTAAAAAGCTATAAGATAAGAAGAGCCCTAAACAGAGTCTAAACTTGACTTAATTTAAACGCACCAGTAAAACAACTATCTATCTATAAAGGAGAACCGTTTAACTATGCAAGCTATATCCTCCCCAAGAACTTAAAAAAAGGAAAGGATCAAAATCACTTACGATAAAGAAGTTACTCGTAACTTTAAATATTAAATACCGGAAATGAGTAAGCGGAATCTTATGTTATGGGTTGTCTTCTATTAGCTGACTATTTTCAGTCAAGTAAATATTCGGTAAATTTAATTCATTTGAAAGAAAGTTGGTTAAAATCCTTTTCATATAAATTAACCAAAGCCTTGAAAAAATTTTTTGTTGAATTATTTTAGCTACAAAAGAACTAGAACCTTTTAGGAATAACTACTAACCAAGCTGTAATTATAAGAACCTTACCTTAAGTTTTATTGTCGGAAGTCTTTAATTAAGGAGTGTACAGTTCCTAGTAGAGAGTTTGGGATAAAGTCTAATGAAATCCTAGTTATGAGTATAACGAAATGTCCGAGTCTACTATTCCTAATGCGGAATTTCGGATTGGTAGCTCTTTAATTATACTTACCTCCGTTTTGAAATTTTCTTTATCTTGAATCTTAAGCTTTTCCAATATCAGCAGTTCTTTTTGTTACATACCTTTATTTTATTTATAAACTGGAATTATGAACCGGGTTATACCAATACATATTTAAGTGACCCCAGAGCATGCCAGAATCAGAGTTCACCTAGTTAGTAATAGAAGAATATAGAATTCTAATAAAAAGCGTCTTGTAAACAACGAGTACTATGACCTACGCAAAGGAGATTGCAAGAACCCTCGAAAAATAGAGAGAAGTAGAAAGTATATGCAAAGAAAGAGTAACTTTCAGAGTTAGAGGTACCCCTATAAAGACTTGTAACATAATTACATTACCTCGCTACGCTTCAGTCAGTAACAAGGACTTAACCATTACCCAACTAAGGCTCCATCCTCATTCATTAGCGATAAACCCATAGAACCCGAGGTAATGCAATTAAAGAGAATATCTATACTATCTATTAACTAACTCTTAACTCTTAAAAAACCCCTTATTCCATTAAGAACTAAACTAGAGAATACAATAGCTACAGTAACCCATAAGACACTAATTCATAAGAAGATCCAGAGTAAAGCCTTTAAAAGGGTAGTGATAGAGAGAGTAGAGTTGCGGAAACAAAAAAGAAATAACTTAGATAGAAGTAGTTGAAGCCCGTCTCCCTTAAAAGTACTCTCTAGGGCATTTAGTAGGTGCCTTTTTTGGGGGCTAAGGAAACCTGATGGGGCATAATTATAGTACAGTAAAATCTCTCTAAATTTTGAAACCTATTTTAATAAAAAAAACAGTGTTCTAGTCAACCCTCATTTGACTCCGTCTGGTAATTAAAGTAACTCGCGATTCGTGTAGCAAAAGGATGATTTTTGTTAAAAAGAGCCCCTTAAGCCAAAGGAATTATCAAAATATTTATACATAGTAAAGGAACTGACCTGAACCCCAGACACACCCACTAAAGTAATTGGGCCTACCCTTGAGGTTAAAAGCACATCTCCTCTTCTTATATGTTAATTGGCATAGTTTAGGGTATAGTCAGTTTCATACGGAAAACATAAAAAAGATAGTAAACATTTATTTCGGGACAATAGACGAAGAAAAACCCATTCTTAGCGGGGATCCCTAAGGCGACGACTTTATTAAGGGTAATGTACTCTTAGTATGAGGCAGCCTTATTAGTAAATACTAGAACCTTTTCTAGTTATCATTGCAGCTATAGGATTTCCATTAAGGGAAATTCTTTTGTAACAAAAATCTGAAGTTTAATCTGGAATGTTTGAGCTAGGGAATGCCCGCTGAACAAATTCCCTTTTAGTTTAAAAAGAGCCCGCCATTTAATGACAAATTCAAGGTTTACTGCTGCACTATCTCAGAGAAAGCGCTATTAAAAGAGATATCCACTACCTATTTAAGTTAAGGTAAAACTCACTCCTGTGTATTCCAGGAAGAGTTTGCAAACTTATATATTTTGATGTCTTACTTTTAACATTTTGAAAAACTCTCTATCCAAAAGAGGATACCTCTATTAGAATTTAAAAGTAGAGAGGCATCCTCTTTTTTAGAGGATGCAGCGCTTACAAAATAGAGGTTTTCATTTTAGTTTGAGGCAAAGGTAAGCTTCTTGTTTGGGTCCCTCCTTTAGTTACTAAGTAATGAAAATGAGGCTTTCCAACCACCCAACTTTACGTTTTTGAAGCCTTTGGCACGTCTCTAAGACAAACTCTAGTACGAAAACTGGATTTTTATGCAATTAAAACTTATATACAGCTTCCAACCTTTATGGAGGTCCGTACGAGAGACCCAGTCCTTGATTTAACTTAATATCTCTCCTTAGAAAGAGTCTAAATTCTTTTTTTCTGCAATCCCCTTAGATAAAACGACAAAACCTTTAAGCGAGTGTTTGTCGAGGGTTCAAGTCTTAAATAGCTGATTTTAGTCCTTTCTAATAGTATAAAGCCGGATTTCTAGTCTAAATTAAAAAAGTTAACTAAAAGGAAGAGACAAAAAAACTAATCGGGATTTTTTACTCGGTTTCAGTATAAAATAATTTACTAATCCTATACGGATATCGTTTTTATCCTGATAAAAGTCTTAAACTGCTAAGGAACTCTAGTATCCTTCAACTAGGTATTACTCATTTAGAATATACCCATAAATCAAAGCCCTTTGAAATCCTATTGAATTTCTTAAAGCGCTTCCGCTGGTATCCTTTTTTTTATGCTTCGCTCTTACTTAATCCGAGATTCCTTCATAAGCATGCTCGATACATTCGTCCAGGTTTTATCTCTAATTTATATAACTAGGCATAACTACACTTATACTTTGATTCTGGGCAAGCCATAGGAGCCCCTAACAAACAAAATATGTTTCCTGCTACTGGACTGGATAAGAAATGCTTCATCAAGCCCCGCGAGTTCGATTCATTTCTATTCCTTATATCCCAGCCTCATAGTACCCCTGAACTAAAACTCGATTTAGAAAATAACAAGGCAAATCCTGAAAATGATGAGATCTAAGCCTCGCAGAACCTTTCCAAAGACCTCTTAAAGCGCAAAATATTTGCCAATTAGACTCACGTGTTATAGCACCCAGTTCCACTTCATTTGAAGAAATTTTATATACCTGGTTTTAGGTAGGACTACATCATTTATATTTATAGGGTTTCAAATTCAATTATATAAGTATAAGAAAACTCTGAGATTCCCTAATTTACCAGAAAAATCCTCTCTACAAGGACGCGGAAAAGTCTAGTTGGTATTATACAAAGCTTGACAATAGATTGCCTCTTTTATTTTATGATGAACTACGCTATATTTAGTTTTGGGTTAGCTATAAAAAAAGCTCTTATAAGGAATACTTGATTTTATAAGGTAATAAGATAAGAGTGACTTTATGTTTTAGATAAGAACTCGGATTCCAACTAAAGTTCTTTTTAGAGGCTTTTACCTATGTACTTATGAATAACCTACCCCTACGAGACACTGACATAAGAGTAAGCTTATTCTATAGAGTATCTACATAAGGCATTTTTCTTCACTTGGAAAAGTCAGGTATTATATTTATATAATACTATACTTGGATTCTTTCAGGAAAGCCCTCCGAAACCCTTTTTTATGCCACCTTCCCTGTATAAAAACCTCCTACGAATATGTCTAGTTACTAATTCCCTATCTAATATAACCAAGTTCTAGGACTCCCGGTTTCTTTTTTGTGTAACCATTTAACTCTTGTGCAACCCCCGTTTTGGTACTAAAAGACTTTAACAAGAATTAGAATGCCAGGCTTGTTTTTTATTATATCAGTCCTAAACTAAATCTCACATCTTACTAGATATCACTATAAACCAAGTCGTAAAAAAAGTTCTATACTTTGACTTAATCACAATTATTTAGAACTCCTTTAATTTCTATTGGTAGATAAATATCTTATTAATAACGTATCATCTGAGTCCTTTATTTATATACGTAAAGTCCCTTACTTTTTGTTACACTAGACTTGTGTCCTATAGCCAAACACGCTGCTTAGACCTCCTATTTAACATGATTACGTACATCACTCAAGTAAGTTTTAGTAAAAAAAGGATACAGTGTAAGCCTCCTTTGTAGTGTATAAGGGATTCTAAAAGCTCCTGCAACTATAGCATTTTGAAGGCTCCTGCTCTAAACATAGAGAAGGGAAATCCAGCAATTGGTATGTATCGCTAGATCCACTAGCACTTAGATATATAAAGAAACTTCTTATCCTTTGGAATTTTTTAGTGTTACTGCGGAGTTAAAAGCATTTACAGCCGTCCAAGACCCAGTAAAGTTTAAGTGTTGTGGCTAATAAAAGCAGATAGAGTATGTTGATATATATATATATATTTTTTTCTGACGCAACAACCGGATATGTATTATTTACTTGTACCGTTATAGTATAGTTTTCTCTAAACTAGTGGACTTTACTATAATATAGAATATAGGAGTTTTACAGCTGGTAGAAAGGGAAAGTCTCGTACGAGCTCTTTCAGGCCCTATAGGAAGGGGATTCGAACCCGCGTGCTCCTTGTAATTATACCCCGAATTATCCACCTAAAGAGAACGGAAAGAAAAAGTTAAGTTATAAGATTATAAGCCGGGCTCTTACCCTCATTGCCAAATTCTTTATTTAAAATCCCTCAACCTAAGCGATTCTGTTACTGATGCCCAACGACAAAGTATATAAATATGAACACTCATACTACTTAAGCCTCTTTTTTTAGCTTGATTTTACTCTTTAGTTTCATCTAAAAAATACCTGGACCTTATAGCAGCACGAAGCTTAAAATGAGAAATACCCTTGACTAAAATTTTTTAATGAGGCAGAAAAACCCCTCCGAGTAAACAACTCCTTACCAACAGGTTACTAATATAAGAGTTATTCTTAGGGATCTCTGATCATTTAGATTATATTCTGTGTAATAAAGATTATCTAGTTGAAACCTAATTCCGAAAAAGATTCTGACTTTCTATAAAGCAGGTGAGCTCTTTCCGGAGGTGAAAAGAGGAAGTTATAAGCCCAATCTTTCTAGTATCCTTTTTTAATTCCTATATTAAAAGGAGCCATTAGTGGACTGCATCTAATCAAAAATGACAGTCGGTAAATGCAGTATAATCGAGAGGGTAGTTATAGGTTCGATTCCCCTTATTTTTAGCCGAGCTGCATAAGCCCTTGTAAAGCATTTTCATATATTTTACTGAAAACGAGGAATCCAGTTCAGTACAAACTTGGTTATTGCTAATCTTTGTAATTTATTAAGGGCCGCATCTGGTTTCAGGTAAAGTCTGCTAAAAAAGAGTCTAACTAGGAATAAAAGGCAATCTTTTGTAAAAAAAACTCTAATATTTAAAACTTTTATGAAAGCTTTTTCTCTATTAGAATTCCCTTTTGTTCTGGGCAGTTCTTCAAAAAAGGGTTTTTTGAATATAGAGAGTTCCAAACCGGGGGTGCTGCGTCTTAAAAATAAGAAGGCCCCTTTTACTATACTCAGGAGAAAGACTACGAGAGTATGCACTTATTTAAGAAATGTATAATATAGTTAGGCTTTAGCTATAAGCTTCTCGGTAATTACTTTGGTTCTTCCACAGATACAGATTTAGAATATAACTCTCGTACGTCCTTTTCTTAAAGTGTTTATTAGAGGGTCCTATCCAATTGTTTAATTTATGGGTTAGTACTCTATTATATATTTAGAAAATTTTTTAGCTTATTATCTGTAAACGGGATTCCCTAAATTTAAGGATTCTGCTGAATCTTCTTTCTTTTTTGTTCCTTATGTTATTATACAGAGTGCTCCTTTTTTAGGTCACAGAGGGTCAAGCTTCAAGCTATTGACCTCCTTATTAGTGCTAGTTCTAAGTAAGGGTTCCGGTATATGGAATCTTAAACGGAAACTTGTTACTCTAACTTAACCAAATAAAAGAAACATTCCTAACTTTTTGCGTGCAATCCCTTGAAAAAAGGACTAAATTAATTACTTTGATTTGAGATTTTCTGAACCCTATTTGCTTCCTCCATGTAATAATAAACAGGCTGCATATTGCTTTTTTTTAAGTGAGTTTTTTCTTATTGCGAGGATTCCAGTTTGTTGAATTCCATTGCCTTGACGAGACACAGAGGGTTCGAGGTAAGTCCCCGTTTGACTAAAAAGTCATAAATACGTCAACCGATCTCCTAAATTACTAGGTACGAATTAAAGCTTTATTTATGTGTTTTGTATTTGAAAGACTTCAACACTAGGGGTACATATCATACATGGGGGCTCTTAGATATGAATCAAGTAGAATGCGCTTAGAACTTACAGACAATTTGTCTGTAAGGAGTACAGCAAAAGGGAACTTGTTACTTACAATACCCCTAGATTGAACGGAAATTTCTTACTTTTAAGCAAATTTCGCTACGAAACTTGATCAAGAAACTATAACAACCAGATATTTCCTTAAATTACATAGGCTAAGTAATTTAACTAGTATTTCGGATGAGGTCTTAGTCTGAAACACTTTGAATTTTGAGTACTGTAGGAAACATATACACGCAAAAGTCATAAAAACCTAATTTTTGAACCCTGTATAATTTTGAAAGCAATGCTTTTTGTACATTTTCTAGTTGAGTTCCCTAAGCAATTTCTTTTAGGGGAAACGCGGTAGAACTAAAACCTGGTACTTTCTGAGATGCTTTATTGAGACTCTCCTGGTTTTAAGTATAAAAAGAAAGGAGTATTAAAAGAAATTTATTAAGATAAGACTCGATTTTCTACCAAAACTTCTAAACTTTATTTAACAGGGTTGTATACGAGTAACACAACTCTTTTATCAGGACTATATACAATACACAAACAAAAGATTATTATAAGTTGCACCTAAAACCCCTTACTGATAGGCAAGCACTTACTAAATTCTAACTTCCGTTACTAGGTAGAGGTGTAATATCTAACATCTTAATTGTGTTCCTCTATTTCCAGTAAATGAAAGTTTTTACTGATCAAGGAATTTGCGGTAGTAATGTAAAAAGGTAAAAGAACCTACTTCTTCAAAAAGCTATACCTCCGATGTAAATTAAAAAGAGAATAACTTCCTTTTATCAGAAGTGAATTGAAATAAAATTTTTGTTTAACTTAATATCTTCCTAGCGCTCCTCACGGGAGGTGACTTAGTTTTGCACAAAAGTTTCGGTCTATGTTTATAAGAGTTGGTTTTTCCTTTACAAAAATGTCATTTTATTTTCTATACTTTGTTTTGAAGCAAGAGTTTCCTTTTGTATAATGGGATTCTCCGTTTAGTATTACAACAACCTTTAACAAGATCTAATATATTTAAGCTCTTATAGTAGGTACTATACCTGCTGCCGAAAAGCTTTTTAAAATACCTAGAATTGAGATTGCCTTTTTGTACTTTTGATGCTCTACTTAAGTGCATCCTAGAGCTCTGGCTTGAGAGAGGGGAAAGAAAAACCAACCCTAGGAGATAAATAAAAAAAGAAGAATAAAGAACAAAATCACAGTAAACTATGTATAGAGTAGTATAACTCGCCCAAGGTATTCCGCCCTTTTGAGTGTAAAAAGGCTTTCGCAAAAAGGTTATATAATTACATAATCAAAGAATCCTACTCTATTTAGGAACGATGGAAAATCCGTTAGAATGCGGGTACTAAGAGCCCCCTCGAGGCTGGATAAGATAATCAAAAGTCAAATGCTTTTTATAAGAGTTCAGCTATCTTATTTGTACTCTATAAATGAGACCAAAATTAGTAAGATAGGGTATTTGGATAATTCTGGACGCTTGGTTAGTTACATCGACGATCAAACAAATCCAGTCTTAATCTCTTATACTCGCTGTGTGGGGGTTAGCCCACCTGTGCCAATACGGATATGAACCTTGGACATCCCCGGAATTTTTCTAGGTATTTAGGTAGCCTATAATAAAGGCATCTCTTAACTAGAGACAAAAAATTTTAAAGCATTTATACCTAAACCTAAGGGATCCCGTTTTGGAAGCTTGTTTACTTCGGTAGGTGTTTGTTAAAATGCTTTTGGCTATCAGATCTATACCTTATTGTACAAGACTATAAGAAACTTCACGTAGTTTACTCAAGGTTAAAGTGCTGTCTCAGAAAAGCATAAATTGACAATTACCAACTTCCCAAGCGTTACTCGAAAACAACACCTATTTTGCACTCTCAGTTATTTCGGATTTTCTAATTCAAACAAGAACCCCTTTTGTAGCTTCCCTACCTTCTCTAAGTCCCTATCTCTATCTCCATTCATCATAGCTAGACTTTGTATCTTAGTTTTACAATTCTAAAAACCTTACTCTTTTATAAATCACTCTTTTTTGTATACAATATTCCAAAATTTCCTTCCATTTGTACTTTATTCTCAGCCATTTAGTAACTAGACTTATATCTTTCTAGATATATAGGGGGCACGAAAAAAGAATTATTCCCTTAACCTAAACCCAACTAACTTGAACGAAAGCGGGTGTGAAACTTTTATTACCTCGAGTGACCCTCCTTAAATACTGAACCTACTTGTTCTTGGCTTTCTAAATGAGTTCGTTTTTATAGTTGTTAAGAATATTCCTGACTACTTTTCTAGTAAGAAAGTTTATTTGTTAAAGAATTTCCCTTATTTGTAATAGACTCTTAATAACGTATTCTTAATAGAATTTCCATTTTCATTCTATCATATAAGAATTCAAGTAAGATAGCTCCTCTGTTAAAAGAAGGGTTCCCTAGGGTCTCTTTTTAGGCCTTATTAGGATAGTCTTCTTATTTCTATTAGATGTTCTATTTGGTAAGGACAATTCCTTAGGTTTTCCTTGGAGCTAGCAGTAGGAGCTATGGTGTTATAGTCTTTGCTACTCTTAGGGGGCTAGGCCAGTCTTTAGGGCTATAACGTTTGGGCTATGTTGCCTAATGGAGCTATTGTATTCCCTTCCCTAGGAAAAGGTAGGAATAAGAAGTAGGTACTTTTCATAGTAGTTATTGTAATGTATCTATAGTTTTTTAGTATGTATAATATAGCTAGTACTAGTTTAAGGGAAATCCCCCTGTTGTTACTGACACGGGAGGAAAGAAACTGAGTAAGGTTTAGAGTAACTGTTACCAACTGTAGCTTTGCGAAAGGGGTTTTTGTTACAAGTCTTTTTAGGTATACTTATACTATATAGATAGGCAACTTCTTATAACTTCTTTTTATTGAATTACTTTACACCCCTTACCTGTATCTGTATAGCTAGATCTAACTTATTCTTATTAGGGGTTGTAGGAGCGCTTTACTCTTAAGGGAGATTCTGCCTGTCCTAGGGGCCCCTTTGTTGTGTTGAAATAAAAAAATCTTAACTTCGTTACCTGTTATAACCCACTTGGGAGTCTCCATGAGAAGGCCTCTCATAAAAAGCCAAGTCCTTTTTTTAGTATTATTCAAGGCCCTTAACTTCAAACTAGCACTGAATTTCATTTTAGCATATTGCACATAGGCAGTTGTGGCATCTTACAAAGGTTAAGGAAACCCCAGCTCGCCCCTGTACGAGTTAGGAGTCTCTTCTAAACAGGTATTCGTGCTATATAAATTTTAGGTGTAAAGTCCCGCGTTGTTCTTGTCCTATAGGGATTAAGGAATAAACTAAAATCGTATAAAAGTCTACTCGCTTAGAAGCGGATTACTGGAAAAAGTTAACAAAAAAGGAAACGTTTACTTCAGCTCAAAGGTTCTCTGCATAAGAAAATTATATGAAACTCGACTTTTTCATGTGTCTTTATAGTTATAGAGCATTAAATCTTAAATCTAAAGGGGGACTCGCTGAGTATTCTCCACCTACTTTTGGGAATTCCGGCATTTACACCCAAGAGTACCCCGGTTTAAGCGCTTTTTAAAGGCAATAAAAAACTTATTGAGCGAAGACTCCTATAAATATAAAAACCCTCTAAATGCTTATACTTAAAAAAACCAGAGTTACCCTGCTCCATTAAAAAAATCTTGTTACCAATTTTCTTGAATAGACACACCGGCTTCACTCCCGTTCCCTTTGCAAGGATTGACCCTTCTCTGGGGCGTTAACTTCGAACCTCTCTTAAGTCTTGCGGTAAAAATTGACTGGATCTTTACTTAAGGGGACTTCCCACTGGTATAGAGCTGCCGCACCGGGGTTGTCCTTAAGTTTATGCACAGATAAGTTGAACCTTAGAGTACTGAATGAGCCTCTTTTTTAGGATAAACACAAAATAGGCAACAGGCCTTTAAAAATTTTTAAGCAGTTGCTTTTGTTACTCTTAGGATGGAAGTTAAAAAAAAAAGTCTTCCCTCAGAAGAGGTAGGCATCCAAATCTTTCAGTATGATATTTCTTTTCTTTACTAAAATTGCTTACAAGTTTTCTGGTTTAAACTCTATCAGAAAGAGCCTCCATTTACTAAAAGTTACAGTACTGAGGAAGTTTTTTACCAGGTTATTATTTAACCCCTTTGGCTACTCCTAAGTTTTTAGGGTTCTTACCGTTTTAGACTTCTTTTTAATAAGTTAGGTTTGTGTTATTAATTATTACACAAATAGAATGAAATATTTAGTACTACTGTATGCACATTCTGCCTTTTAGGCTTTCTTTATTACTACTCCGGAAAGTCTCTGCCTTTGAATACTAAATACAGAAGGAAAAAAGTAATATACGTTACGTTCAGGTTCATTCTTATTGTCAAGGAATTTTATAAATTTAGTTAAGGGGGCTTGATTCGAACCCTTGATACAAAACTTATTTGTACGTTGATTTATCAAACCCGTTTTTTAAACGGCCATTCCTCTGATATGTGTATAACTTCTTCCCATACATGACGTATTCCTATCTAAGTGATTTTGTACGGAAACCCTGTTTAATCTATAAGAGCCCCTTCCGAAACTATATCTCTTACGGCTGTAATAAGACATAGGTTTTAATCTCACTTAATTCTTGACTTCTTAAAATTCTACTTTACCTTGAAATATCAAGATTGAGTACTAAACCGGAACTTTACATATCTCCCTTTTTA
Organism: Pelargonium tetragonum; assembly: GCA_036897445.1. Lineage (NCBI taxonomy): Eukaryota > Viridiplantae > Streptophyta > Magnoliopsida > Geraniales > Geraniaceae > Pelargonium > Pelargonium tetragonum. The sequence continues at coordinate 124,957 of JAYMTL010000013.1, forward strand.
ATAATTACTTGTGACTTCCTACTTTAAAAACCTGGAATGAACTCTTTAGAAAGCCAAGAGCAAATAGAAGCAATTTAAAACATAAGAAATATTAACTTAACTCTAAAAGCAAACACCTTAATGAGCTCCGCCTAACAATCTAAGCGATTTCGATTTCCCTTTTTATTTTAGCTTAGTGCAGTGCTTTTTAGTATCTGAAAAGCCCACCCCCAGTAGGGCTTGAACCTGTGCAATTTACCTTACTAGATCTATACACTTTACTTTCCTTTTGACAAACCAACCTCTCAAAAAGGAATTCCTAGTCTTGCTGAAGAATAACAAGTGTATAAAATAGAAAGAGTTTCTCTCCACATCTAAGACGAGATAACATGATCAAAATAATATATCAGGAGCTTGCGGCGGATTCTTTCTGCTTAAAAAGTAAATGTAAGACTAAAGTTACTGAATGTATTATAGAATAACAATGCAAGATACAACCGGAACAAAATAGGGGTATCTATCTGATTTTAGCGCGCAAAATCGGGAAGGAGTTTCTTAGTGTTGTACCTATACTCTGTGTCGAGGCTTTAATCTAAAAGCGTGGGTAAGCAATAAGACTATGTTTTACCATCGGGTAAGGCTTAGAGTCGCGGAGAATATAGCAGGAGATTTTTACGAGTATATACCTTATTTTGGTCAATGAACTTAATAGTATTCTGCCTGTGCGCGATATATATGGGCATTTCCTTAATTACCATAAGTTAGTGGGAATCCCCTTATCCCCTGCAATGAAAAATAACTGACGCGTCCCTGCTATCAAATTTTTACGAACCTATTCTGTTTTATTAAGCCTTTACCGGTTTCCGAGTTTATAAGATCTGTTCTAAGGTACAGTGAATAGAATGAATATTCCATAAATTTTCGGAAGTTTCTATTATATCGGTTTAAACTTTTCGTTTGGGGATCCCTAGGTGTAGAGTGGCAGTAAACTGAAAGGTTAAAAGACCCTACAAGATGTTTTCTGTTTTCTTGATAAGGAATTTACTGGAGTTTTAACCATTACCCGAAGTGCCTATGTCTTGAAAAATTCTGTATTAAACCAAGCCTATTTTAAAAACTTCCTACGAACCCGGCTAAAACAAGTATTACAAAAGGGAGTCCTTCCCAGTGAATTTAGTTGCAGCTCTTACTTTTTATGAATTTCTACTAAAACCGAGGTTATAAAAATTGCCGAACAGCCTAAAAAAATACAAATTACCAAATGAAATAGAAATAGATAAGTTCAAAAACTCTACTGGACAGGGGATTCTTGTCATAAAAGGTTTTTTTTAGATATTTCAGAGTCATTAAAAAAACACTTAAAAGGTTAAGTAAAAGTAAATTATCTGGTTGAGCCTTATATAGTCAATTTTGACCTTCTATCTGTTAGGGTTTATTAACTTTGTTAGATTTATGTCTTCCCCTTTTTGCTTTGCCCTTGGTTATCCTTTTCTTTAGCATCTTTTATCTGGATTGGACTCGCAGTATAAGCGCCGTATCTAAAAGATTTGCGTTTTACGAGCCCCTTGGTAATAAAAATGAAACGTTCTGTAACTTTTAAAGGAAGAAAATTATACCTATAAAGAAAGCCCCTTTTTCCTATTACAATTATACGTTAGGGCTGGTTCTCTAAATAAAGAAATTAAGTTTCGCATATCTCTTCTCTTTTTGGAATTGGGTATATCCATATCCGGGTTAGCCCTTAATCTGGACGATTTTTGTGTTAACCGCTAACACTTCTAACAAACTTTTTTTGACAACAACCTGCCCCGTTCTAATTGCACTCTTTTTCATGAAAGTCAAAAAAGTCAAACCCTAGCTTAAGTAGATTTCCTTTGGAGTCCCTTTATTATATTATGCATTTACTTATAGTTTTTAAACTTTACTAAATAAAGGGGGAAACTCGAATACATTTCATTAGAAAACAAAGACTGGGACTTCTGTTTTATAAAGGAACTACTTTTTGAGTCTTTTTTTTAATGAACAAGTACTCCTGCAATCTTTTAGAAAAAGATATTTTTATTAAATACTTAGTTTTTAGGGTTCGGGGAGTTTTTTCGGTCAAAAGCACCGAGTAGGTATTTACTTTTTAGAGAATTCGAGTCAAAAGAGAAAACTATACCCATATGTAAAATATTGTTATAGGTCGCAAGAATCCGATTTAACACAAACAACTAGTTCTGTTTCCTTTCGTTCAATCGACGAAGTTTCCGCAAATAAAAACTTTTTTATAGTGTAGTAAGAATTTTGAACCCTTTTACTTATTCCAAGGAAGACTTCTATTTGTAACAAGGTCCTATGTAGTAAATAAGAGGGATTTCTTGTAAAGACAGAAAACCGCGCAAAAGTATCGCTAAGCCAAAGTCAGGGCCCCGCTAATTTTTTACTCTCGTTTATATGCGACTTTGCCCAATTTCTTGTTTTTTATATCGTCGAGAATTGCATTATACTTGTTCCTCAATCACTTTTGAATGCTCCTTTATTTTTGTTTGGGATATATGCCGGTTAAGGATATAATTGTATAGAAAACCCTGCATTAAGAGTACTACTTCAACTTTCTCTGATTTTTTGATATCTCCTATACTAGATCTCAAATCCTTTAATTCGTATAACATTTGAGAAAGCCCAGTTTCATCATAAGGGGGTCTTTCTATATCTTACAAGTTACACTTATTTCCCTTGATGTCTTACTGCTTACCACCGTCTTGCGCCTTTCTAATCTAAAAAGTATAAAGAGGAGGTCTAAGGTATTCTAAAAGTCCGCATCTTCCTGTCAAAGCAACGAGAAGTATAGGGCAGAATTTCTTAGTGTACTCCGTTTCAGCTTAAGCGATACGCGCGAAAGTAAAGATACAAAATCGAAATCATTATTAGTAATAATATGTGAGTAAGCCCGTGTACGTCAACTCAACAGCGGGAGCCCCTAATTAATTTAAAAGTATGACAAAAGAATTCTTACAGAATATAAAAAGAGCCCTTGTATCTTTTTAGCATAGGTATAAGATAGGTTAAAGCTAGATTTACTATATTACTAAAATACAGAAGGAATAAACCCAAACCTCTTGTAAACCCCCGTAACAGGATTATCTTTATTAGTCTTGATTTTTCAAGACAAGGAAAACCCAAAGCACACGAGCTCTTTTACCGGGTGCCGAAGTATCCCCTTTAGTAACTACATGTATCATAAATTCGACCTCTTAAAACGAGTTAACTCTTTATAAGGAAATTTTTACAAGATCTGTTTTAATACTTACTGAGTCCTCAGTCTCTCTCTGATAAGACGTTTCCTTTTTTAGAGTTTTGCAAAACCTAAGGTCTAATACCCTGTTTTTAGAAAAGGCTTCTATACTAGAATTGGTCTCTAAAAGTAAGACATTACATAAGGATTCATTAATAGCAAGACCCTACTGCACCCTAAAAAGCTACCATTAAGAAGGTTTTTCAAGGTAATGTGTATAAGCATTTCTTTTATCCAAGGATGGTTATAAAATTTCTATGAAGTAAGCCTTGTACTTTCCATATATTAAAGTAAAGAGGGGCACCAGATTCTATTTATAAAAGGAAAACCCAAAATTTAGAATAAGAGTATTCGATAAACCTTTAGATCTATTCCTTTTTTGAAATACTTTACCTTATTTTAAAGCTGCTTGAATAATTGCTAGTAACCTGTATATTTTTATGTTTAATCCCAGAGCAGCTTCTTAAGCTAGAGGAGTAACTAAAAAAGGACTTCGTCTTTGATTCCCTCAGTAGAAGTTAAGTCATACCGGATTCTGTTGCATTCTATTTATTTGACCCTGTTAAAGTTAGAAGGCCCTGTGATATCGTTATGTCAGGATAATAGAGGCGAAGCTTAGAAATTAGTATCCTATTCTGGTCTATATGAAATAAAAAAGCTTAAGCCTTTCCTGAGTATCAGGACCTAAGCTTGGTACAATATAAAGGCTTTTCTTTAAGGAAAAATGCCCGCCTATAAAAAAGCGTAGAGCGATTCTTAAAAATAAAGAAATATCTTTTCTATAATACAATTTCTACTAAACAAGAGTGCTAATTGTTGGTAATATTACGCAAAAAATGACTGAACTTTGTCTGCCTTTATAGAAGGAAATTATTCAGATGTTTCGCTAGATTTGAACTTTTTATTGTAGAATTTTGGAGTCTCTTACAAGTAAAGATCGCATTACTATAGTTTTATCGAGGGAAATCTCAGGGTCCCCTACCTAAGGTTAAAAAAAAGGTATTACTAGCAAAAGATTGAAGTTGATTGCTTCATAATGAAGTTTTAGTTATGCTTTTGTCTCTAAAAAATTCTTAATTTTCTTTCAACAAGGTTTACAAGTGGGTTCCCTATAACCCCGTTTCTTATTCTTATAGGTACACAAGATCCTTCTTAGCAAAAAAGCGGGTGTCTAGTTTTTAGACTCAGTTGGGTTAAACTCTAAGTTTGGCTGTACTCTCCAGTTAATCTAAATATTGTACAAGGGCTCTCTTAAGTTTAGGCCAGTTAAAGTCACAAAAGCATAATAAAGTTTAATGGGTCCTGTCGGCAATTGCATAAGTTTATAAAAACTCTATTTAAGTGTAAAAAAACTCGGGCTTACCCGCCTTATTTTAGCTATTTCGGTATAGGAGATTCCTAATAGAAAAAGTATATGGAAAGTAAGAACTCACTAGAATTTTGAGAGAGGTATAAGAAAGAGATTTTTTAGTAGATTTTAAACAATTTGTACTCAAAAGAAATTCGCAGAGAAGGTAGGGAAAGAAAAGCCTCATTTGTTTGGGGTTGGCGGGTACTTGTTTGCTAAGCATTCTGAGGTCCTTGGAGTTTTTCTTATTCTAAAGGCTGAAAGTCCCTATAAGAAAAGTTTCGTCTATCGAAAATCAAAAATTCAGTTTTAGTTTATTTGATTGCTCGCCAAAAACAAGTTATTCCTCGAAGATTCTTTCTCTACCTTTTTACTTCATTTTATGGATACCAAATAGTCAATTTTCTTCCCTGTACAGGAAGCCCAGGTCGAGGGATATTCATCTCTCTTTTTCTTTTTTAATATAAGTAAGTTATAAGACAAAAAACTTAAACAAGTACTTATTTTGTTTAGATGGTTTTACTTTGCTTTGTTCTAAACTCCGTTTTACCTCAAGTATTCTATAGCACATCCAAACCACAAAAATGAGTCTTAGATTGACTTTCCCGGAACTTATTTCGCTAGTTTTAAATCGCAAAAAGGGCATTTTCTCACAACGCTTAGGCCTTTCTTTAAAGAACTTTTCCAGTTAAGGGGTAATAATAGGCATAAAAAAGAGCTGGAAGAACTCGAAAAGCAGGATTCTTTAGTTTTAGCTGGTTTTTGTATTTATGCGATTCCTACCTAGAAAAGCTATAAAATGAAATTGACAGATAAACAACATAATATTAATGCAGAGCGGTGGGGGTTTTTTTATAAAAGTGCAAGCTTCATAAGGCGTATAAAGTATATGTATTTTCTTACTTTTAACTCTTTCTTGTTTCTAAAGACTCTGCTATTTAGGATTATTATTATTACAATAAATATAGGGTTGCAGGAAACACTGGACTTTTCTTATCTTAAGTGGTCCTCCTGGAACTTTTGTAGTTGATATAAAATAAAGCCTCGTCTAAGAAAAACTTAGAAAAGAAATGCGTGGTGGATAGCGTCTTAGCTTGTGTATCAAATTCGAAAGTCTAGCTTATGAATTAAAAGCGTATCCGTACAGGAATCCTCGGAGTGCTTTTAAGTTGTAAGAACCAAGTTTATCGATTACTGGATTATTACTTTAGTCTTAGTATGAAACAAATTCACAATTAGGTACTTTAGGGGTATTCTTTTTATAAGGGCCACCGGCAGCGCATTCTCTCTTCGTATAAAAAATGGCTATTATTTTTATTACCTGAGGGTGTATTATACTTCATAGAAAACAAAGAAAAAAGATATAAGGAAACACTCTCGTCCGAAAACTCTTTAGCAATTTAGTTTTGGCTAGTATCTAGTAAGTACTTTATCCTTTATTTGCACTTTAAAAGTATACAGCTAAAAAGAAAGAAAAGGCTTGGGTTTTAAAAAAGACTATGTGATACAAAACCTTAATCCCCGAAAAAACAATAGGGTTGGAAAAAGGATACCCAGTTTTAGGTAGCTGACAATATCCATATCTATAAATTTGGCATTTCTTAGTCGACTAAACCCGGATTTCTATATGAAAGGGGCCTCGTATACGAGCTGCGGGTTTTCTTTGAAAATTTGAGTAAGCGTTGGGTTAAAAGTTCCCCCTAAGACCAACCCTTTATAAGCTGCTTATAGTTGTTTAATCTATAAGTAGTTAATTAAGACTTTCACCGGTTTACTAGAAATTAAAGAGCTTGTATGGGTCCTATGGATAAGGGTTCTTTTACGAGTATATCTTTTTGGTCAGTAAGTTCTTAAACCATTCTTTTTTTAAGGTAATCCGGGAGAAATTACATGATTTTCAAGTGCTTTGTAAACCGGTTGGGGATCCTTATGTTACACTACGAATTGCTCAGATAAAAACCCTTTTAGTGAAATCGACTACTTTGAAATAAAAAAGGCAGATAATTTTAAGAGAACCTTAGTTAAAGCAAAAAAAGTGAGAATCTGGTTAACTCTTTTTTAGTAAAAGAGTCCTTTTTAGAAGTAGTCAGTTTCAATAGTAAGCTAAGCCTTTCCCTAAAACTAGAAATTCTTAGTATATAGAGTCTTGCTTTGTTTTTCTATTGGAATTTAGAGAGTCCATTTTGAAAGACTACCTGTTACCGTTGTCTAAAGTATTGACTTTTTACTTAGAATTAGAATCGCTTATATAGACATCCTTATTTCATCTTTTTATAATTTTAGCCTGGCAAATAGTTATACTTATATTTCATTTTAAGTATGACTGCCACTTCATCCTGATAGGTTAATCAAAAGCTACCCCACCGCATACCCTAGGTTCAAGTCCCCAAATACTCCCTCTCAATCAGATAGAGCAAAAGAAATAGGATCCATTTACCTAAGAAGCCCTTGCCATTTCTCAAAGAGCCCAAAAAAGGGAGGCGTCGAGTACACCCGCCCGTATCCGTTGGTTCGAGCCCGCTTCCTAGCCGTTTTCTTGCTATGTTATGTTTATGAAGTCTTATTGTACGCTTTTCTAAAGATTCCGTCTGATATAAGAGATTCACTTACAGCCGACGCTCCCTGACTTAAGAGAACTTTGAATATTGTTTAGCCTGAAAAACAAGGAGCTCTATAGAAATAAGAAGTTCTTAATTATTATAAAAGCTTTCCTTAGGAAGATTTTCAAGACTTCGTCGCCCTTGATATAGAGACCTTGGAAATGTTCGAAATGTTCCCATTGAGGACCCTATTAACACCAGCTAGCGACTTTACCTATTTCTTCGTTTAAAAAGTCCGCCCGGCCACCGGACCACAAGTAAGCTGAGTATTATAACCGAAAAACGGGAGCTTCTTAACTAGCGCTATCCAACTGGAGACTCCGAAAGACTTTTTGTACCAACCGGGGGTCTGGGCATCCTGAATATATAATAATAACCCTTTATACTGCCTTAGTGCTTACACTTTGAATTACCCACCATATATTGGCTTCTCAAGCAGGAACCCATATCAGTCAAGTAAGTCTCATTCTCTACAAGCCAGGGCTTATTAATTTACATGACGCTTATATTTCTTTAGAATACTGTAACTCCAGAACTTAACTACCAAAAGTTTAAGTAACTAATATTAAGGCTGTAGGTCGTTGTCCATTTACAATTAATTATCTTTGGATCTCTATTAGGGGCTTATATCTCCAGTTTTGTAGTAAGAAAATCTTAATATTACAGAGTAACTACAAAATTATACTTATAAAAGGGTTCTAGCTCAAAATAAAACGGATCTCCTTTTAAGATTAAGAAGAAAGTTTTAGGTGGTAGGATTGGGATTAAGAAAAGGGCTGCAAAGAAAAAAGAGGTATTATAGCTCGTATAAGTATCGGTATTAGAAAGGCGAACCTACGGGAAAGATATAGTCCAAAAAACTTGAAGAGGTATGGCTGTTAAAAGAAGATACAAATACAGATAGCTACTCAAATTAAGAAGACCCCCCTTTTATTATTAATTGAAAAACAACACGCAACATAACACTATATTCAATTCACTGAAAATTCTACTTACTAATAGACCAAGAAAAATCTTCCTTTTTAGGGTATTTCTAGAAGGAGTTACACTCTAGTTAGTTATTACGAGTTGTATTTAGCCTACTAATATAATAAATAAAAAGCTCCGGAGACTCTGGATGTGTAAAGAAAAACAAATGAAATTCACGAGGTGTACCCGCTTTCTTTTTCCCAGGGGTCCCTATGCCTGCTCCCGGAGGCTAAATAAGTTTAACAGGAATATACCTTACGAAGTCGGTGCAAAAAACAAGTTAAGAACCCAGACATTTTATAACATCTTTTGCTATTCCTATTCTTATAGAACGAAAATCTTAGGATTCATAATGAAATTTTTATAAAAGGAATTAAAAAGTCTAGTAATATAAATAGAAAATAAGTCTCAATTAAGAAGGAATAGCTCACAAAGTCAAACTACAACGATGGGATTCAACTAAAATTGAGTTTAGTTCTATATTGTCCTTTACCGAAAATTCTCTTACTTTTCCAACCCACTTTACTTTTAGTTAGAACGTAGATACTTTATGACAGCCAACTGCTTACTTTCCTGTAATACCTCATTTATGAGCCCCTGTTTTCCTTGTCATAATAGCCTAACTCTCGAGACCTGCAATACCCATAATCTTAGTCTCACCGGACCTTGTTTCTTACTCTTATTGACTTCTGCTCAATTTCTTATCTTTCTAGGCTAGCCTTTTGTTAAAAGGATTCCCTTACATTTTAGTTCCTCGTGACTTCCTAACTTTAATAAGAAATAAGAGTCCTTCAGAATACGGAAATACAGAGGTTCAAATCTCACATCCTTGCGAACAGTGTCTTTGAAATAGTTTATATAGAATAATTTATGAATCAAGCCTTACTTTAATTCTATGCTTTTGAGGTGGTATTATACTCCTCTTTTGATTCTTTTGAGGCTTGCTCTTTAAGCTATTTAAAGTAAGGGTAGATTGCTCTTGTGTCCCTTTGCTGTTTCTAGAGTTTCTGATTCCAGATAGTAAGAAAGATGTTAAGGAATAAGTAGAGCTAAACTAAAGTTAATGGGTTTCCGGTAAAAGTATAATGCTGTCGAAACTCAGAAAACAGATACGAATAAGCAGCAATGGGTCGGCTATAAGGTATACATGTTCTATCTGTAAGAGACTTCCTATATCTCCCTTCCTACGTTCTGCTACATAGGCCTAGACTCTATAAGGTTATTTGCTCCCTATACCAGAACAGGGAGAAATCCACCTTAACAACACTTCTACTATAATATGAATAACGCTAAAACTACTATTACTACTAAAGAATAGATATAGACTAGAAAGATCCCCGTTATAAGAAAGAAGACTCAGTCAGGTAAATCAACTAAAAAGGATTCTCTAAGGGTTTCTCCTTTCTGTATGTAGTAGTAAGTAACAACTAAGCTAAGGGGAATCCACTTTTTAATACTAAGACTCCTTATAGCTAAATAGGAATAGAACTCTTTCTAACTCTTATCCTATATACATACTTGCTATCTATAACCCCTGTCTGCCTTTTTACTTTATAATAACAATTAAGTATAATACAATATAGATATACTAATACTAGATAATATACTACCTCCTAAAGGCTGCTAAGTAAGAAGGGTACAGTAACTACAAAGAAGAAGAGGAAATACCCTTTAATTATATAACTATGAAATAAGTTATATAAGTCTGTATTCTCTATAAAACCCCCTTAGGCCCAGAACAAATAAATTAAGTATTTAAAAGAGAGAAGCTATGAATAGTTAGCTACAGGGAAACTTATAGGTATGACCTGATAAAGGTATGCGGTAAGAGGGGTTTAGGTATGGCTCATAAGAAGAAGGTAATTCATTAAGGCTTTTAAGCTTCTCACTGCGATCACAGGAAAGTACCTAAGTAAAACTAGAGTTCCTTTCTATTTATTTGCACTTATGAAAGGATTCTAAACCAGGCTTAAGGGCAGGTACAGTTCAGCAGCTTCTAGGAACCTAGATTTTAAAGTAAGGTAAGAAGAGTACAAGGTCTTATGTAGTAGATACTTCCAGGGGTTCCTCCTGAGTAAGAACTCCTAACAAATCAGCAATCAATTAAGGAAGAGATAAAAGAACTAGGAACTAGGCAAGTAAATTGCTTCTGTGTTACTTTTTTCCAGGTTTAGATTCCGGATAAAAGCAAAGCCCGCGGAGAGCGTAGAGAAAAGGGGTTTTGCTATTTATTAAGTTAAGGAAAAGAGTCCAATTAGAAGCAAAAGCAGGTATCGAAGATAAGATAAGGAGTCCGCTTTCTCCTAGTCTTGTAAGTTAAGCTATTAGAGTAAAGGACAGGAATCTACTAAAAAGGAAAATTATTAAAATCTAGTAAATGAAAAACAGGTAGCACTTCCTTTCGTCATCAGGTATTTTAGCCGCTCTAACTAAGAAGAATAAATAGAAGTTACTGGACTCGTTTTTTATTTTTCTATTTTGAGTTGTTTTAAAATCCCTAGAGTTTTGGGTATTTACACGGGAAGTCAGGAGTTTCTTCTACAAGAAATAGAAATAAAAAAGTCTAAATCTAAGCCTTAAATTTTGTATTTGATAATTCAAGGAGTTTCGAAAGTATCCCACCACAGGCTTACAGGGTAGCCCCGCAATAAACGAAACTTTTTTTTATAAACTCTTGCGTTGTTTACTCTAGATTCCTTTAAGTTTTTGGAAATAGTTGGTTAAAGTCTAATCTAGAGTCTAAGATAAGGTACTTGTTATATAAGGCGTCTATGTTCTACCTGTAATAACTATAAGGAACAAGATTAATACACACTTAATAAAGAGTTATTTTCCTGTGTACCTGTAATAAAAAAGTAATATAAAAACCTTAAGGCAAGTAAATTACAAAAAAGCTATCTTACCAGTCTATGAATAACCAAAAGCTTTATTTACAAGTCAGTAAATATCAATTCTACAAAAAAGGCCTTACAAAGTACATAAACTAACGATAAATGACATCCTGGATAGTGACTTCGAGGTTCCCCTCTTATTTTGTTTAGTATTTCTTTTCATAAGTATTTACTGGTATTTTTCAAAAGTTTTATTAAGGGTTCCCCGAGTGCTCGTAAATTTGTACCGCGACTTGTTTACGAAGTGGGGAGCTTTTTAGGGTGTCACAAAAGGCTTTGTTATTTTGTACTCTTTATGAACTTTGTACTCAATTAAATTTCTAATATTAAATTGACTAAAGAGCAGGTTAGTCTAGGTAAGTAAAAAAGGGGGGATTCTCTTTTGGTAGGGGAAGGTGAGGTTTCAGCCAGAAAATTTTCATATGCTTACTAAGCCCGGGGGGAGTCTAGAATACTTACTTCTATAAGGTAGGCCTTACTCTTAATTGATTGTAGTTTATATCAACTATTATAGGAGTGCTAGAGAAGCTATAAGAGTATTTTATTCTGATTGGACAAGGTTTTCTTGTAAAGCGAACTTATTAGGATCCCTTAATAAATGCTAAACAAAAAAAATAGACTTTTCCATTCCAAAGTATATAAAAACCAAGTTCCTTTTTGCTTGCAGCGTCGGGACGGGACTTTACCTAGGATTCTCCAACAGGAATTGAGCATTTCTAAACAATAAAATTCTTCACACTACGCCCCAAATAAAAAACGAGGTAATTTCTCGTATGTTTCTTGGTTATATATTTTTCTTAAGAGTGCTTGATTGTATATAATATTCCCTTTATATTTGCATCTAGATTTTCTCTCTATGCACTCTCTTATAGGACGTGTACCCCATAAGGAGTCAAATGTATATAAATTTCACAAGATGCCCCAATCGAGAAAATTACGAAATTCACAGAAAGATTTTGGCTAACGCGGTTTATATCTGGGTTTTGCAATTAAGTAAAGTCTCTCGGTTCGGTAACAAGTTTCCGTTGCCAACAAAATTCATGAAAAAGACTCCGTGTTAGATTATCCCTTGAGTCTCTTGGATGTTCTTATGTGCCCCGTTATAACATACCTTTTCATTTCAATAAACCTAAAAAATACAATGCATACGACTTCTAGACGGGGCCCCCTTTTTCTTCTAAAAGTCAATTCTTTTTTTATTCAGGAAGTTCTTCTACTCGGATTCGGATTAAGCTTCCCTTACGCAAGCGTCTTTTATTAAAAACAAGAGTACAAAAACTAGAGATAGAGATATAGGAGCCAGTCTGAGTCTTAAATTAAATATTGAGCAGCGCTCCCTATCAAACAAAATTTAGGGTATTCAAGTACGAAAATGTCATTTTTAGCTAATTTCACTGCCTCCTTCCTTAAAATCAATCTCTATTCTCTCATCCGGTTAAGGGTTGCTGATATAGAACAATCTAAAAAACGTTGTTTTAAACTAGTTCAGGTCTCAGTCTTACAAGAAAGTTAAAAACTCAATTTAGTAAAGATCCTTTAAGTAACCTAATAGAATAAACAGAGAACTATGAACCCACCTGTTTATAAGCCACTCTGTTCCTATACTAGGAAGGGATCCTAATAGCAAACTATAAGGTTTTCAAATGGGTCGCTTTTTTATAAAAATTCCTATTAAGTCCATGGGGAATTCTTCCGCTGTTAGTTAAACTTTTATTTCTGTAATATATTTAGCAGGAAAATTCTAATAAGCCACTCGTCGGACTACGAAACAAGAGAGTACTCTTTATGTTAAATAAATTTATGACCATTTCCGCTCCGCGCGCTTTAGAGCAAGTTATTAGACTTATAGTATGATGATTCTTTTACAAAATTTCTTTAGTTTTCACTACGATAAGATTTTAGGTAATACTAGGTAGAGGTTACAAAGAATTTCTTATTAAAGTAAAGGGCCTTTTGCCGAACCTTTTGACTTTTCTAATTTAACTAATAGGTATACCTCTAGCTAGAGTCAGGTATTTAAACGGAGGGCATGCCGAGGAGAAACGGCTAATACTAGTGTCCTGAATATAGGTATACCGGAAGCCTATACTGGCATTGCAGCAAACCTTTTATTCTACATCAAGAAATCTATAACCCTTATTTAAGTATAAATAATTGGAGTCAGCTATAGGAAGATTTTTCAGTAAGGGCACTTTTGCGCTTTATTTAAATGGGGACTCCTTTATGAACTGCTGCATTGCATTAATTATTTAACCTCAGGTGTTCCGCTGGGTATATAGCATACTTTTTTAACTATCAAGATTCTCTTTCCTTTATTTTTGCAGTTTAGTTTATAAGACGTTTTACTATAGTGCGGCCCTCCTTTTTGTATTAACTACTTACTAAATTTTTAATAACCCGCTGAGTACTTTACCGCATCCTACTAAGAGCTGTTGGCTTCCTTAAAGTACTTAAAGTAAAGGGGTTGCTCGAAAAAGAAAATAATAAAAAGCTGTATTAATTAAGGGCCCGTAAATGTAGAGTATATAGTTTCTAAAGCATATGCTCCAGCTTGAATTAGGAATTGCTGCTCTTTAAAATTCCAGAAGAATCCCCTTGACATTGCCTACGCGAGAAGCTTCTCTTTTAGTAAGTGTAAGTACCCTTAAAATAAAACCTTACGACTCGGCTATGTGTCAATTTAAAAGGAGCTCCTAATTTACGAGTTGAAGACGTGGGCAATATCGCTTTAATACGGGTACCTTCTAGAGCTATTCCTCGAAATTACTAACAATAAAATCTGCTTGGAACCCCCGACTACTTTAGTACTCTGCTCTACTATATTTTAAATACTTAAGGCTAAAGCTTTAGAACTAATAAAAGGTAACTCTAAAGGATGGGCCTTAATGCTCCCGATTCTTCTGTTAGAAGAAATTTAGTTGTTGTTGACTTAGTTTCACAAATTCTAGTATTTTATACTCTTGAAATCTAGTAAGGGACTCTTTTGATAATAGGACTGACTTATACTTGGGAGCAGTATACAAGAGTTTTCAGATATTTTTAAAGGTATAATAATTAATATGAAATTGCGGGATTTTAAAAAACTTCCACTTGAACCTTTGGTATCTCTTATTTGACAGTGTTACCGCTTTGCTGAAATGAAAGAAACAAACGCGTATTCTGGGGTGCTTTACTATTACTAGTTAGAATCAATCTATTTAACTTATCTACTTAAGTGATTGTGTAACTACCAACAAGGTAAACCCCTTTTTCAGAGCTTGGCTTTTAAAAGCACTGATATAGTATGGAAACCTGGTAGTTAGAAGCCTTTGAATAGTAGACCCTTTTACTAATTACTAAATTCAAAATCACTTAGATAATAAAGAAAAAAAGTACTTGTGATTAAAACAGGATCTAGACAAAAGCTTCAGGGTAGTTTAAGACTCAATGTACTTAGTAAGGAAGTCAGGCCCAAACAGAGTTGGGAATTACCGTCTATGAAGGTTCTAATCAAGTCAGTAGAACTTAAAGAAGGTAGAGCATTTCATTGTAACTTATCGAAGAATTCCCTATAAAGCATAGGAAGTACTGTGGCAGGTAATAGGAAAAGCAGTCCTTACTGAGAGAGTCTTCCCATTATACTATTTGTAGTTATTGTATTACTCTTATAGTTATAGTTAGAGTATATTCCTATTAATAAGTAGTTCTTAGTTATATATGGAATATTATCGAGTAATAGAGATAGTTACTTACGTTATAGGGCACTAAAAGAATTTCTTAAATCTTCTTTTTTGCCTTGTTAGGTTAGTTAGGGGGTGCTTCTAAGGATTTCTTTTTACCAAACTTAATATCTTTCGCGTACCTGGTTTATTCTTTAACTCTCGATGACTTGTACCTGATATGCTATAAGTAAGGGGGTTTCCCCTGCCCCGTGAAACAACTTTGTATTTAAAGTGCGTTGTTGTTATAAATAAGTAGGGTCAGTATTACTTTCTGAGTACCTTATACAGGAGCGTACTGCTAGCCGAGGCATACTTAATTTTACTAAAAGGAGCCCCTTTAACTGCAAAAGACTTTTATTAAGATAAAGCGGTCCCAACAAGTATATACTCATTTTTCTAGTAATAAACTTTTATTCCGATAAGGGTTCCTTTCCAAACGGGGTGCGCCTATATAAACTTCGAGAAAGTTATCTCTTCAAACTAGCTTTTCTACAAGCTGGTGCGTAAGTTATCAATACATTTTGTTTTTATTCCAAAAGACAGACAATATTAAATAAAATCTTTCCTTGTTAAAAAGATCCGGAAAATTTAACCTCGTCTAACTAACTCCAACCACTCTACCCTGCGGATGACAAAAGTTTTTAAGATTCCTGTCTTTCTATCCTAACAGGATCCCCTAGGTATCTACAAGTGCAATAAAGGAGCTTTTAATTAAAGGGTATTCCTCAGAAGCATCTGGAAATTGTTAAAAGGCAAAGTTTACTTATACTTAAATAAATATAAAAAATTTTGTTTGAGTTTGATTTACTCGAGAAAGTTGAGTGGTAATAATTCAATATATCTCGGATTCGAGTTCCATTAAGTAGAAGCCTCCGGGAAGGGTAATTTATAAATAAAGTCTATTTTGGTAGTAGGTTACAGTATCCAGATTAAAAAGACATCGAAATAACAGGACAATCCTAAGGGGCTGCCCAATAATGTGTTTGTTTGGTAGATTACCCCTTATTTACGCAAATTAAGAGGGCACCTATCTAGTAGGGCCTCTGGGGACACTAGAATAAGCCTCTATTTTCGGATTGCATATTTGGATTATAATTAACAGGGTGCTCCTTTTATTAAAAAAGGGGCCCGATACACATTCTGAGTTCGACGAAATTCAGGGAACTTATAGTCTGAAAAAGTATATAAATTAGAATTCCATTAAAGTCGATTTCACAACCCCTTATAAAGTGGTCTCGGATTAAGTAATTGGACTGAAAAGTGCTGTAATATCAGATATAGTAAGTAAAAAAGAAGGGGATCCTTTAATTATATATAGATCTATATAAAGTCCGTCTCTAACTCCATAAGGAAAGTTTAGAGGAACTCCTAAAGTATAAACTACTCCTAAATAACTAGGATTCTCGTGTAAAATAAACGTGTACAAATTGGCAAGAGATTTTTTCTTATATTTATTTTATAAAGTTTTTTGAATCCAAGCTAGGAAAACGACTCCTAAAATTACAGACTTTAGCTTTATGTTCCTCGATACCAATTTAAAATAGCTATAAAGGAATTACCCGACCCCCTTTTACTTACTAAAACTAAGACAAGAACCCTTTTGCTACTTATAAGGAAGTTTTGTAGTACTAAAATTGGAGTTTGTCCTCGACAGGTCTTTCTCTATAAGCAAGATTTCTTAAATCCTAACGAGCAAGCTTTAGACAGTAGAATTTCACTTTCATCTAATAATAAGGACCCCTAGAAAACGAAGTAACAAAAGACAATAAACCCTCTAGCAAACATGCATGAAATCTCCAAGGTTTGTAATCCTTTTCCCGAACTCTTTGAACCCTCAAAGTTAGAAAATCTTTATCGTAAGTTTTCCTTATAACATTAAAGTAAGATTCTTAACTAAACAGGAATCCCTTATTAAAAGGCCCTATACTTTATAGCCGGGCTATCTACTCTTAATTAAACTCCCCAAAAATAGAATGCTCCCTATTATCCTATTTTAACTCAATTTATTGCAAAAACCCTATATGAATATGAGCGCTCCTCTCTTTAGAGCATTCTATTCTTCGTACTTTATATCAAAATTCTATTTCTTATTAAGCATAAGAAAACCTTTTTACTGTAATGCTAGGAAGTGGACGCGAACTCTAATGCTTTTCTACTTTCTCGTAGGACTTCTTTTACTGACATATACATAGATACGTGTCTTTATCATTCTTTTTGTACTTTTTCTTATATGCTTATATAGAATTTCTAACCTAAATTTACTATGACGGCACGACTTGAATCTTTTCACATTCCTACAAATTTTTGCTTTACGGGCCTCCCTTTTTTTGTCGTTGTTGTTATACATATGGAAGGGCTTATACTAGAATTCGCAAGAGAACCCGGATATTTGAGCGATTTGATACCTAAAAACTCCAGTCTAAATACGGAAAAACCCGAGGGAGCCCCCTTTAAGGAGCTGCCGGTAACAATATTCCCTATATACCCGTTTGCTTGGTGGCGCTAGAACACTTCTAACAGTCGTGCAAATAGTTTTTTTATCTCTACAAGAATTGAGGGGATCCCCTTAGATTTTGCATTTACACCAAGGATTTTCCTTTATTCTCAAGGATTTCTAGTCTATAGTCGGGGAAGAAGAATCTTTACAAGATTCCCCTGTATAATTGTAATTATTGACTTAAAGTCCTTATGAGTAAAAGCTCTTGGTAGGCCCAGTACGCTTTGACATGCTAAAACCGCACACCTAATTTTTCTTTTTGTTTGTTAGATAAAATACTTGACTTAATTACAAGCGTAACAACTCGAGGTTTTATTGAAGTAGAAGTTCTAATCTACAAATGAATCGGGGGCAGTCTTTTCATTTGAAAGGACTTAAGGAATTAAAAGATGAAAGCTCCGGGATCCTTTTTTGTTTTTCTATGTATTCCGCTAAAGGGCGCATCTTAAAGGAATAAAAAGTTTTGGGAGATTTTACAAGCAAGAAAGTAGGCTTTCATAGGGCAATTGCCCGGGGAATACGGAAAGTCCTAGTAAATAGGGACTCCGAAGACTTTGAATGTAAAAACGGCTCAAAAGGCAGTCGCGATAAAAGACATTCTATTCCAGTAAATTTCCGGTCTTTTCATTGACAGGAGATTTCTATTGTATTCGTGTTGCTTCTTTAATTTAAGGAAATTCAGAACTACTAACAAGTAGAATCCAAAGGAAAAGGAATGTAGCAAAATAGGGGTTTCTCTTTTTTTGAGTAGGTAATTCTGTTCTGCATTTTTAAAAAAGTCAATTTAAGGTTTTAAGGGTAATAAGTGAACAAGTAAGCATTCCCGTGGGTGGGTTTCTATATAGGAATCTTATACTAAAGGCAATCCTATATACTCTATAAATTATACTGGTTAAAAAGAATTGACTTTCAAGAAATAAAGAAAAAGCAATCAAGATACAAAGTCTAGCTATGATGAATAAAAAACATCCAGTTACAAAAAGTAAAAAAGCTATCCCAATAAGAAACACAGGGGTACAGAAGAAGAAGTAAGTAAATAGGAGCAACAAATTAGAGGGGTAAATCGAACAGGTATTACAAAAGTAGGCAAGTAATTAGCAGGAGCAAGGAGTAGCAAGTTAAGATAAGAAGAGAAGTATAGTTCGTTCATAAGACTAAAAACTAAAAAGAAAGAAGGAATTAGAATATTTAGTTTATTCCTGAATTTCAATTTCAGTTTGAGTGATTCAAGGCTCAAGTAAGAAGTTGCTTCTCTGTTCCTTTGTTTTAGGTTTCCAATTCCCGATAAGAAAGAAGACAGACATTTAGTAAATAAAAGTAGGAAATCAACGGTGAATATTCCATTTCTTTTTAAGGGAGGAATTCCTTGTTGTTAGTTTCTTTTCATTTTAATAATAGAGGGATTCTGAGTAATAAGTAAGAAATGAGGAAGTCTAACTAAGTACTAAAAATAGAAGGAATAAAAAAGTCTGTTTGTTTTAGTGAAAGGTTCCGGTAAGGTTCTCAAGAATAGTAGATACAGAGTGCAGGTATAGCAGCAGGTATTCTGAAGAGTCACAAGAAGATCCAGAGTCAAGCCTTTCAGATTCAGATATTGATAGGTAGTAGAGTTGCAAAACAAAGAAATTTTAGGAATGACGTATATAATGAATGAATTGATCTGTCACTCTATCTCTTAGTCAAATCTGAAGTGAATCTAGTCTCAGAGCTCTTAGTTAGTGGACTCCTTTTTTCAATGTCAAGCGGAGTCTCGTGATTTTTGGTTTTCGTAGGTTCAAGTCCTGCTCATTTGTTTTGCTTCTATCCTCTGACTCATTGTTGATTCACGACTTCAACTCCAATCCTTCGTTTTGTGCTTTTTCATTCCAAGTGTATCTCAGATGTTCCTTTTCAACTAGGATTGAGACAATGATCTGCTTCTACTCACCCACCCTCAATGAGAAAGCAACCCAAACTGGTCCAAAGCGTTCTCTTTTCTTTTCATTGCTGCCCTAAAAAGCCCAAGCATCTAATAACTTAGATAGAATAACTTTCAATCAAACCTACCTTTCTCTCAGGCATTCGGTAGGTGCCTTACTAGAATCTAGCTTCCTTTTTTTCTTGGATTAGAGTTTGGTAGAACGTTTCCCAAGAGTATCAAATTTGGTTCAAATCCAGTCCTCTTTTGATTCCAGCATTCACTTTCTTTCTATACTGAATAGGGCCTTGACTAAGGGATTGGCAAGCAAAAGTGGATCTTTAGAGCAGTAAATTATTATTCATTTTGTACCTCTCGGATTTTCTTAAACTTTTGGTAACCCCGTGGATACTTAGTCAATAGGGCCGCAAGGATATCTTGAATTTTGTTTATCCGGATCGAGTCATTTCTGTTCTATTAGATAGATTAGAACTCGTGTCACAACGACCATATATTCAAATTTAAAGCTGGTTTTTAGTAAAGAATACTCAGATAGGGTTACCTTGCTAAAACTAAAAGTCTTAGTAATTTCCCTTACTAGAGAGCGGGGTGGATGCTACCCTTTTTGTTATGAGAAAAAGTCAAAAGAAGGGGTCCTTCCTTATAGTATAGAAATTTTATTAAAAAAACTTGCTTCTTTTCAAAAGACATTTTCTTTGAGTTCAGGTATTTACCTAATCACGAGAACCCGTCCTTACCAAATCTTTCGATATGAACTCTCTGCGAATGGATCAAGACTAAATAAAAGAGTTTTTTATACTAAGCCAAACCAAGTTAAAGGAAAGCCTGTGCTGTTAATGTACTTCCGGCAAAGGTGTTAAGATAAAAAGCAGATCTATCTTTTTTGGAAGGGTTACCGGTTTTCTATTTGTAATGACGGTGACTTTCAGCAAAATATCCCAATTCTAGGGTGCCTAAGATAGGTTAATAGGAAAGAAATTCCAGTTCTGGGTATTTAAGAAGGGTCCTTTTTAAGAGTCACAGAAGTCACAATTTTAAGTGGAAGAGTTCCTTTTGGAGTTGTTGTCATAATGTGTAAGGTGTTCTATCTCTAATATACTATATGGCCCTCCTACAAAACTCGGTAAAAGAGATTCATCACTCGGTAAAAGAGATTCATCTATGTATCTCCAAGTAAACTTGCCTCTTTAACGATAAGTACAAAAGCAAGAGGTAAGCTTGCTTAAAGAGGTTTAGTTGTGAGTGCTTTCCTGTCACAATCAAGTAAAGCGCTTAATTATAAACAGATAGCTAAGCTTTTCTGCTAGGCTAGTCAGTTTTAAAAGCATTTCCAAGGTA
Source organism: Pelargonium tetragonum (assembly GCA_036897445.1). Classification (NCBI taxonomy): domain Eukaryota; kingdom Viridiplantae; phylum Streptophyta; class Magnoliopsida; order Geraniales; family Geraniaceae; genus Pelargonium; species Pelargonium tetragonum. The sequence goes on from JAYMTL010000013.1 coordinate 145,475, forward strand.
CTAATTGCCTTTATTTTATAAGATAATCTCCTTTTCTAATTGGGGAGGTCTTTCTCATGAAGTTCGCTGTCATTTAGATTTTTATAGTATCCAGGATAAGAAAGTAATTCGATAACCTTTATCATTATGTTTCCAAGGTTTTTTCAATTACAGATAGTCGTTTTATAAACAATTAAAGCTAAAGTTTCCGTCAAGTAAGAATAGGGTTTCCTTTTAGATATTCATTTTATCTTTTCCAGGGGCAAGCATTTAGAGCCGGTTTTGTAGTAGCTTAGAGTACAAGGTGTTTTTTATCTATAAGACTCTCCAGCATTTCCCAAATATTCTGTATCTATAATAAGTGTTAACTAAGGGAAATCCCATTAAGAGTTTCTGGTGCAGGGTACCCAACAATATTTAGCTCAGGTAATCAGCTCCTGAATTGCTTTCCATTAACACTCTTTAGACTTAGGATTAACACCTTTGACCATAGACCGGACAAGCTCTCACAAGGACATTAGCTTTATTGGAATGCACCCTTCTTCTTTGACTCCTTTAAAATGAACAGGTACAGAGAAGAGGTTACTTAAGCGTACAGGTTATTGGTCTGTATGATTCCTGTCATTTCCTAGGATTAGAGAGTTCTAAAGAGCAAGAGTCTTTCTAGTCAAAAGCACGAATTTCGCAGTTTCGGGAATGCCTGAGTCACTAGCAATGTTTACGCCTGAAGATATTCTAATTTCTTGACTTCAATAAGAACTTTCGCGACTAGAACCTTGTATAGAATCTCATTTTCTGTTGATGTAACTACTAGAACAAATTCTCTACAGCATATACTCGGCGGGTTAAAGTGTCTATTATCTAAGCAATTTCAATTCCTTCTTTTGCGCTTCCAATTCAAGTTACTGTGTTATACGCCGGTACTATCTATAACAATAAATTAAAATAGTTGTTCCCTTTTGCTAATCTTTCTTCCTTCTTTGGCGGGCTTGACTTCAATAACAAAGACCAGAAGTTCCTCCTTTGTCAGCTAAGATACAAAGAATACATTTACACTACGAAAAGGTACCTCTAAGAACCCCCACCTTTAGCTGCAACTGCTTGATAACAACTCCCAACCCCTGAAATACAATTCAGAGATTCCTAACTATCTCAACTCAAGAAAAAGGTATCTACTTTCTTACCAAAAATACGAATACAAAGTATCCTAGCTGCCAAACAAAGAAAAGTTCGGGTGGACTCAGTCAGCAATGAGATGGAAGTAAGATTCTTAGTCAGTTCTATTCCAAAATTCCCTTCTATCTGCTTACAGGAACCCTCTATTAAGAACAAGAGAATTTCTTAGGACTCTCAAAGAACAAATAGAATCTGGTTTCCATTAACTCCAAAACAAATAGCTAATACAAAAACCCAGAATACAGAAGTCGAAGTCAAAGAGGCTACAGCAGAAGAAGTTCTGTCTAATACACTGCAGCAACTTTTCCATTATCTTTCTAGTTAGGATTAGGAATCTCAAACCAAGAAGACAAATAGCTACAACGCTTGGCTTGACCCTGAATACAAATTCTTTCCATCACCTCTTATACCTCCCATGTATCTATGCATTACCAAGAAAATCAGTTTCAGTTTATGTCTAATAACAGGTATATCGGAAAAAAGCAGATGCTGATAGTACTCTAGCTTTCGGAAATGGAATTAGTACACCAAGCAATAGCACGGAACTAGAAAATCCTATTAGAGAGCTGGATTCCGTAAGCTTATAGCGGGTAATTCTAACTATTCCCTGTAAAGCTAGTTGACTTTACCTCTGTGTAAACCGGTAAAGGAATTTCTACTTCTAAACAGAATTCCTGGTTGTTTGTATTGGGAATTTGGATAACAGATAATTGTCTAATGGGATAGAGAAGGTAAATGAACATTTCCTAACTTGTCAATTGAGGTTTTGGATTCTTGGTAAGGGAGATTCCTAAGCACTTAGGAAGGTATTGGTTCTATTCTATCCTCTGTCAACACTTATTATCTTTCCAGAACCGGTACATTTTAGGTGTACTCATTAGGAACCAACCAACTCTAAATCCTCTAATTGAAAAGCCTAAGCAAGCTCTTTTGTCTTCAGCGATAACGCTCAGCTAGTAACTGATTCTAAAGAAAGGGAAGTCCCAAGTGTAAACACTACTAATTGTAGCTATTATCATTCCCGGTTAAGTGAATTGGTTAATTAGAAAGAAAGGAATAACATAACAGAGTTCCTTTTGGGTTCGCAGAGTTATAAAGGCTCTAATTAGAATAATGGGAGGTTTCGAAGCTACTATATTCTATCTTCTGGGATAGTATCAGATAATTGTGTTAGAGTTAAAGTTGGAAAAGCTAAGGACTCAAGAGGTATGGTTTCTTCTTTCCGAACTTGTTTGTACATGATCCTTAGGACCAAACCGAACCTGAAATCCTCTTTCTTCCTGAGGGAGAGCCTGTATTCTTGTTAGAGTCAATTCTAAGCTTTAACGGGATAGGTATTTCTTTAATTAAGGTAACTTTACCCGGTAATCCCTGTTATTCTTTAGGCATTAAGAGTATTAAGCTCTTGAACAAGAAAGGTTTGACAATCATCAATAAGGGTGTTGCTTTCTTCTTTATGGCACCCGTTCTTCTTTTAGGATCAACAGTAATTCTATAAAACAAAGTAAAGGCTATAATCCAATCCTGGAGGTCCATAATTAAGAGGGTTTAGGAGATTTGCTTACTTTATATGTCCTGCTTTAAGATCCCAAAGTTAAGGAATTTCTAAACAAAGGGTCTAGGTCCATACATTATGTATGAAAGAATGAAAGTAGGGTGAATACAGCATATGAGTTGTACAGCTTACAAGGTATTCTGAACTGTCAATAAAAGGAAGAAATAAAGATTAGGGTTATTCTATTTCATTTGTATTTCTAATCTTTAGGATTTAATTACTGAATAAGTTTCTAATGGGATTCATTTATCCTGGAATTGACTATCCTGGTAGTTAGTCTTTTCTTCTAAAAGAGGGAAATGTCTGAAAACGGGCTGCAAAAGGCTTCAACGTTTCAAATTTATAAAAGGGTATCGGGCAATAAAAAAAGGCATTCTGGAGAAGAATTTCGCTATTGTTTGGTTTCATCTGGAATTAGTTAATTCTTTCAGTTTTTAATTAAAAGTTTTTTTAGGTTCCGGTTTTTCCTGTAGATCGTTAAGATTTTTAGAGAAAAAGCTAGAGTGAAAGTAAGTGAAGTCAAGGTGATACAAGAGTAGACTTTCATGCATGTCCAGCTTTATTCTGTGTTTTAATTGGAGGTAAGCTGACATTGAGAAACCAGATATTGTTATAATGGAAACAAGTGTCTTCCTTACCTTAGGCTTAGGAGAGGGCTTTCGTGTTTATTTAAGTATTTAAGCTAAGTTGGTAATTTAGGATATACAGATTTTCTTTCCTTTGAGTTAGAGAAACCGGATCTAGATTCTATTTGTTTTAGAGACTCAGCTTAATCTTAGAAGTACCAGTATCCTGTATAATAAATAATAAGTCACTGTAACTATTGTAGCTTTGGTTTCCTTGTACTCAACTTTTAGAACCTTTCGAATCTAATAATACAGGAGTAAGAAATTACCTGTACTCATCTTAGAAACCTTAAATCCTCTCTTTAGTTCTAACCCTTGTATGTAGCTCTTTCAAAAGTTTCCAGCTAATGGAACCAGATTCTATTTCTTTCTTAGATACCTAAGCTTATTACGTGTTAGGTGCTGCTAAAGGAGTTAAAGAATTGAATTGTTCGAATGGTATTAGGGAAAACTCTGTGCTTAACAGATTCTATTTGTAGCTAAAGCTAGCAGTCTTTTCGAAGGTGAAAAGATAGTAGATAGTTGTTGTTAGGTACCAGAGCTAACTAGGAGGGTCCTTACGATTAGGTGGTAATACTTGTTCTGGCACTTTCCCATTTGGAACCTCGTTGAATTGAGTTGTTTCTTCTTTAGCAAGAGGTTTTCTCTCAGGATTTGCAGGAGCATTTAATTTAGCATGAGTAGTTCAGGTACTCAATCCTCAGCCGGCTTATAGATAAAGAATACAATTCAGAGAGTTCCATCCTAAAAAGTCTAACTTAAACTTCAGGAATCTCGATTACTTACTATGCTATCAGGTAATTTCTAAAGATTATGCATACAAAATAGAATAATCCTAAACTTACTAGAATGTCATTTATCTTTTATCTAGATTCCGGTACCTCTAATAATTCATAAACATTGGATTTCCTATACTTTAATGGACCCCCTTTACCCTTTAGATGGAGCCCTTACATAGTTATGTTTACTCTGGATATTACTAAAATACTAAAGCAAGCATAAAGCAACTTCCCTCTTTGAATTAGAAAACCTTAAACCTAACGGACTAGAAAAAAGCTATAACGGGATTTTCTTAGTTTTTAGATGGATTTACTTTGATTTATAATACATTTTCCTATCTTGTTATTAGAACCGAATAAAAGAACTGGTAACATTAAGAAAGAAATTTCACTTGAGCTTAATACTACTTCTTCCAAAGCTCTCGGCACTAAAACAGACAACCTCCCTAAAAGCAGAATAGGAAGTCCCCTTTGAAGATTAATAAGAAATCTTGTGAACTCCTTAGTAAAGAGTTTATTACTTAAGGAACTTCTAAGATTAAGCTGAGTCTCTAAAACAAATAGAATCTAGAGTTCTGTTATTCAGCTACAATAGAGGATCCCAGATTCAGAAAGTCCTATATCTTAAACTTAAACCCTTAAACTAGAGAATCAGATTCTGTACTCATACTCCTGAACCGGCTTATTCCAATAGAACTACAGAAACTCATTTTCTTAGAATCAATACCGGATTACAACAGAATACAGATACGGAATCTTCCTCGGCAACAGCTTTCCCTCAAGAAAGGAATTCTTACTTTAGACTTTAGAACTCTCTAGTCAAAATCCTTTATCCTTGGGATCTTAAAAAAAGCATGAAAGCAACTCCCCTTTAGAAGGAAAACTTTACGAACAAGTATTATAAATCAAGAAAGGAATACCAACTACTAATGTCGGTTAATGAATAGGCAATTACTACCGAATTTCTCTCCTGGAAATGCCAACAAATACAGGTACCAACCCAACATAGCAGCAACACCAACATCAGGGGAGAACCTCTTCAATTTGACTTGTCCTTACTGAAATTCTTTATACTAATTATTCAAATCTTTCTTTTGTTCTGCATGTGATTCCTTAAGTTCCTTACCTTATTCTTTGTACTTAGTTTTAGGAGCTATACTTCTCTCTCCTAGACCCCTGGGAACTACTATATCAATATTACTCACTAGGAAACATAGAAAAATCTCTATTAACAATGAGCTTCCCTAAAGGTTTTCACTTCTTTTAGGTATAGGAAACTCTTTACAATTCCTCTAGTTTTATGCTTTTATCGTTAAAGAGAAGAGAATCTTAGAGGGGTGGTGAGTACGTCTCTGTTACCGCCTGAGTGCGCATCCGAAGAAGGTTAATGCATTATAGTTTAATGATAGTACATAGATACTTTATAACACCCACCTGCTTTTGACTTACTTGTTACTAAAACGCTTAAAATCCTAAGGCTCTCAAATCCTTTTGAAGCACCTCATAAAGTAAAGAGACTCTTATTTGAAAATCTTCTTCTTGACTTCTTGTTTCTTATTCTTAATTTCTTAATGACGTTTAGTCGAGCTATACCTTTCCTTGTCCTTGGAGTCTGTAGCTTACTCTGCATCTTAATCTTCTTCAGGACTTGTTGTTTAGTTTATAAGTCTTCGCAGCTAGACTATAAAATATGGGCTTTACCTTTATTTAAATTTAAAGGAAAGGGTACCTGTAAGGGGAAGATACTCTAATTGTATCCTCTTGTAGCTATTATAGTTAGATTAAGTATAAGAATCGTAGTTATACTAGTATAACTCTATATAAGTACCTTCCTTCTAAACCGGATATCGGTTACTATACTAGTTTTTTCAAGTTATTTACTTGATAATTAAGTGGTTTTGAACTCAGGTATCCCATATAGAAAGAAAATTCCTTAGTTATTATAACCTACTTTAGTTTAGATTTGCTACAGACCCCTTGTATAATTTGTCCAAGAAAAGCACTCTATTTTCGTCGAAAAAGTAGAATCATACATAACATTCGGATAAATTTTAATAAGGCCTTCGTCACACAAGGATAAGTTTTAGAATAACCCTGTATTTCTAGTTCTAGTCTCACTCGTTAGGAAAGAGATATGGAGATAATTTAAAGAGGCATTTAAGTGTCCCTTTATCTACCAAAAAATAGTAGTAGTAGGAGGAGTATACCTTCTTCCTTTAGTCGTAGACAAATAAGAGGACTCCTGGGGCTTTCATCTTTTTTTTTAATCCTTAGTGCCAGATACTAAAACAGGTAGACCCATAAGAAAATCTATTCCTTTGCGTCTTTCTTTGTCTTGACTCATACTCATTAGGATTCTTACTTATAATACCTGGAGTTAGTATCTTTTCCTAATATCTTAATACTTTGTACGAGATTCCTTAGTCCTAATTGTTATGGCTTACTAACTTCAGGAATTAAAGGGAACTGTAACTCCAAAACGGAACAAGCCCTTTCTTATTATTCCAAAATGGCTAAATAAACTCATTACCTTAAGCTCTTTATAAATGAAAAGACTTTTTCAGTATTTTTTCCCGCCAAAACTTGAGTGAGTTAGAGAAAGCTTTTATTCGAGCAATCTTTAATAGGACCTGGTTTCAGGAACTGCTTTATTTATTAGTTAGGCCTTGGGGACTTACCCGTTAGAGTTTCCTTATCTAAGCGAAAGACTTTTATCTAAGAAAAGGACTTATGATCCCGCGCAACTCATAGCTTGTATGTTCAATTCTATTTTCCTTATTCCTAGCAACTACTGGCGATCTACGCTTATAAAGAGCCCTTTGGAAAAGGCTTCATAAGTAAATACTTTTGCTTGGTAGTTTTTTTTGGCTTTCTCTGAGGTTAAGTTTTCCCGGAAGAATTTATGTTGTATTTTTGAAATCCTGCCTAGAATAACTTTTTAATACCTTTTATTTATAAGAATACCTGACAATAGGGAAATTACTTACACGAACTGATTCACGGCTCTAAGGTTTAAGATATTCAATAAACCTGTAACATAAAAAGTGTACATACCAACAAGTAAGAGAGCTGTACAAAAACTCACAAGAGCAAAAGGAGAATTACCTAGTCTTGCGCAAAGACTTGTCTGGATTAATAGGTTTGGTTACAATATTGTAGAGGAGCTTTCAGTTAACAAATTTATATAATAAACCAAAGTAAAATTTTGTAACATGAATTATACAAGACGTCAAAGTATAATATTATGGAGCTCTTCACAGAGTCCCGCTCATAATTAAGATGAGTTGAAAAAACAAGTATCGCCTAAAAAAAAAGAATACTAACCTTAATCTTATACGTCTGTAACCCATCCCCGGGCATTAACTTTAATATATCTTGTTAAATCTCTGCTTTCTGCTTGTGGTTAATATTAACTAACAGGTTCTCGTTTTATAGAGAACTCGGTAAAAGGTTACTCCAGTACTTTTAGTAATGGGATATTTTACTAATATAAAATAAGTTTGACAAAAATTCTCCTTTAAGATTCCTCTGTGTTGAAGTCGAATACTATATTGCATTGCCAGAATAAAGATTTAAATAGCTAAAATTATAGCGCAGAGTATACCCGAGTTGCACTTCAACCTTATCCAGATCCAGGGTAAGTCTTTTTATATAAAAGAAGCTTAGACTTAGAATTCCGGGTCCTCTGTTGGTATAAGAACTCTATATAACACCCACTCGAGAAAATCTCATATTTATGTTTGACCTCAAGGAAACCCGGGCATTGCCTAGCTAAACATAAAGAGTATAAGCACCCTTGAATTTTTGTTCCTCGAAGTCTGCTCTTTCTATAGCCGGCTAATTACAGTAATAAAGGGAAGTCGGAAATATCTCAGCAGCGATGAGTCATTTTCCTTCTATATACGTACGCGTATACTATAAATCTAAGATCCCTTTTCTTTATAGTCAAGAATTGATCAAGAAATGAGGCTAAAAGTCAGAAAATAACTCTCTTAAAGCACAGTAACTCCCACAATCCTCCTTTACTTTCCCTTAAGACTAAGACTCTATCCGTCCCTCTATTTCTGTGTTTGGTATGTTAGAACATTTAACAAAAACCCGAGAGCCAAGGGTTCCAGTCGATAGGTGTTAGCATTTTTTTAGTAGTGTACAGGGTCTAAGTTCCCCCTTTTTAATGAGTAACTGCTTTTCGAACTTACTCTTGTAAGAGCCTGACCCAGATTTAGCCACTCTTACTTATTTATTATGTAGGGGTTATCTTCGAGTCGCAGGATCCTAAATCATTTATTTCCAAAAATAGTGACTCTTTGTTCTAGCCATGCAAGGAGGTTCTGCCGGGTTGGTTGTCCTATACACCTCAAAGGAATTATCTATACATTATCCAATCAAGGGTTTCGCGAGATCAAATAATATGGAAAAAAATTTTTCAAGGTTCTTTGTTACTACTAGCTAAGTCAGAATCTCGAGATGAATGGAAGTTAAAGTGTTCTATTAAATGCCCAAAATACTTGGTCTATGTTTTTTTTGCTTTCTGCCCACCATTTTCGACCATCCATCTTGTCATAAGTTAGTCAGTGTAGAGATAACGGCTCATTTTGATCCGCTGCCGGACTTCGTATTGAAATTGAAAAAGAAACTCCTTGATCAGGGCTTGGTCTTCATTCTACTACTCTGTCTATTCTCGTATCTTAGTGAAAAACGCTTCTTGCTTATTTTACAGCGAATACCCATGTCAGCTAAAGCCTTTATTAGACTAATCAGGTCTTTTTTTTAGACTCGTTTTACTATAACCAAGCTAGACCAGGTATATAATTAGTGGTACTTCGGCTACTAGGGATTCCTGAGTAATATCTAGACGCTTAAGAAAAAGACAATTCTAAAATCTTCCGACTGAGCAGAGTCATGAAACTAAAAATCTCACCAAACCTGGAAAGCTATAAGGTATAGAAACTTCGAGGTATAAATCAAACAACCAAAAGGATTTGCTTAAAATGCCTGACCTCGATATCTAACTGCTTAGGGCGTTCCTCTTTTTAGTACTTATTCTTTATCCTTGTTCACAAGTAAACACTAATTAAAGAAAAGAAAGAGTTGAAACTTTTTGAGCTACTAAAAAAACTATATCTTACTAAGGAGGTCCTTGCAAATGCGTACCTACTGGACTAAAAAAAGCTTGAGAGGTATAAGAACAGCCGAATGTCCAGAGGTAGTGAAAGAAGCTTAAGAATTTAAATACCCTATCTTAAGGAGCTCTGTTTAGAGATCCCATGGGAAGGGAACTAAATAAGGTTTTAACGTCGATTTGAGTTATTTTCTTTTACTGATATACCCTAAATCTTTTATATTCTTTATTCTACCTAGCTGCTAACTTTTATTGCCAACACTCTTGAGTTAGGAAATCTATAGGAAACTCCCTATTTCCGCTGCAAGCTCTACACTAAACCTACCCTTTCGCTTTAAGAGTTTTTCTTAATTCTGGATATATAGCAAAGCAAAGGTTTCAACAGAGGCATAGTAAGTAAGTAAGGGTTGTTAAAAGGTTTCCATTTTAGGAAGAAGGAGTCAAGGCCTTCTTTAGAAGGTTGTAGTTATTAAGAGTAAGGCAGGTAAGAAAACAAAGGCTCTTAAACGGGGTATTAAAAAAGGAGGGGTAAGACAAGTAGATTAGGGAGTATAACTATCAAGACTAAGAGAGGGATAGGTCTCAAGAAACGTGGCATTCTGGAGAGAATAGGAGGGTGAAAAACTTTTACTCTGTTACTGTACTTTGGTTAATGGTGTTTGGGGAATAAAGTAACTAAGGCTAAAGGAAAGAGTCAAGTGAAAGTAGACTGTTGCTGGTCCTAGTGTAAGGTTAACCTAACCATCTATAATACTCTCTTAAACTAAACAATATAATACAAATATAGACTCTTTTTGTTAAGGGGATATGAGTAAGAGGGGCATCCTCTTAGTGCGAAGTAGGAACGATCTCTAAAAAGTTCTTACTGCCTAGAAAGGAGTTGATACTGCTTTTTTATAGAATCTCGGAGCCCTCTTCATTTTTTATATATTTAAATATAGGGATACTTAATGAGGGAATCCGAGACCAGTTACTCTAGAGCTATTTTAAAGAGTCTTTCCTAAACCTAAAAAGGGTACAAAAAAAGAAAGCTTGACATATAGGAATCTTATACCAAAGGCATTCTTTATCTTTAGAGGGAGACCTATAACTAAGTCAAATATGTGAGGTAGTAACTTAACTAATGAAGGGATTTGAAAAGTTAGATTTTTATAAGAGATAAAGTCTATTAACGGGCAATTCGAAGTTAGTCGGATATTTTTAATGTAGCAACTGGCCTATCAGTAAGGGACGCTATAAAGCCGTTTAGTAGCAGAAGTGCGAGGTGTCCTCTGGTAGTTTATAATCAAGAGCTAGATCTTTCCTTAGATTTAAGCTAGTGTTTAGTACGCTTCGGTGTTTGTCTACTCTGTTGTTCTGTCAAGGGAGTTAGGAGATCTATAATTCAAACGTTTCCTATACTACTCTTATTATAATAATATAATAAAGATAATGGGTTACTAAAGCGCGTGCAAACGAAGGAAGTAAGACTTAGACATGAATTTAGACCCTGCTTCCTAATTTCGAAAACTCCTTACTTATACTGTTTAAGTAATTAGTTCCCCTTTCTTGTATTGCACTTATAAATAATAAGCAAATTCCAGAGAGTGATAAAGAGACACGTAAGAAATCCAAGAGTTCATATTGTACTCCTTATTTTACGAGTATAAATATAAAAAGGGGACTGGGTTGGCTGCTTAGAAGGATTTCTGAATGAAGAAGGCTTATAAGTAACTTTACAGAGAGTCTATAGTATTTGCATTTTTATCCAAAAATATAGGCGTGGGGTCTTGACTGATACGGCGTAGAAGTACTTAATTTCAAAGTAGTGTTTAGGAAATCTAGCAGTAAAACTAATTAGCACAGCCAAAAAATAGAATTTTATGAGGCTTTATATATATTAATTAATATATTGATTTACGTCCTATAGGGTATCCGTTTCATTTAAGAGGAGCCTCTTCCTGACGGAGAAACCTTTGTACCTTACAACGTTTAACCAACCCATCTATCCTTAGGGCAAAAGGGGAAGAGTAAGATAAAAACGTTTCCATGTGTCATTATGAGTTATTTTCTTTTTGTATATTAAATTTTATAAAGATTTTTGTTTTGTCAAATATGTGGTAATTTCACAAGGACTCTTATAAAAAGTACTTATTCTCTAGGAAGCTTTATGGTCTGAATACCCGCTTTTACGCTACGTAACCAAGACTAAAAAAAGTTCATGAATGGATTCCTAAGGAGCATAAGCTTTAAAATTAGAAAGAAGTTTTTAGTACCTTATATTTGGTTCGGGTAGACCCTATGTAAAATTCCTAAAATAAAGTAAGGGATTAGAGCAAATAACTCCGGGATGTTATATACCAGGTTTAAAAAAGTGTAAGTGCCCTTATCCTTCTAATCTAATGACATGGAAAATCCAAGGAAGTTTTATAAATAGGACTTATAGAAGAAGTTAATTTCGTAATGACATAACGTGTCATGTACCTATATTTTATAGACGGGATTTTGTATTATCTATTAAATGTACCCGTAGTTTACCTTTTATCTAAGCGATTTTACACCCTATCAGGCTACCCCGCCTATTCTTTTGTAAGTCGTCTAGTCTTTTTTGAACGCGGAATATTGCGGAATATTTTTGAAATTTAGAAATACACGGCCTTGAAATTGGAGTACAGCTCTTTTGATAGTAAAAAAACTCCAAGGAGTTCGTGTGCAGTATCCCTTTTCCATATTAATCTCTCTGTTACTTTTTCTTAAATAAATTTGTTATCCTTCTAGGCAGCTCCCATCATAGCTTTGCTTTTTGCCCCAAACCTTTTAGGTACAAAAAATGAAAACGACTAGCAAATTCATAAAAAAGGACTTCCAATTAAGTGCTATACTGGGTTTTATACTTTCATAAAAATCGAGTGCAATTAGGACAAAGTTTTCGAAGTGCTGTCAAATAGAGCTTTTTAGCAAGATTTACGATTAACGCGTATTCTCCAGACAACGAGAAACTCGAGATAAAAAAGCAGTATTAATTCTACTCAACTAAAGGTTACTATACAGCGGAGCAACACGAGATATAACATAAAAATTAAGAAACTTCTTTACTAAAATTAGAGAATCCCGGCTTTCGAGATTCTTGAGAATAACTCAATAAAAAGCAATATTACCTTGAACGGGACGGCTTGAACCTTGCGGTTTTACTCTTAATGTACTTCACTTTATATGCTCAATCAATTAGATATTTTTTGGTATACTCTGTTATGGGATAATTCTATTATATAAATTAGATAGAAAGTTTTACCTGAAGAAGCGGAATTCCCGCAGGGCAAGTATTCGTTTAAAATTTCCTATTCAATTTTTTGCTTGTGGGAGATGCTCACTAATAACTAATAAAGCTCTTCCCTTAAGTCTAGTATTTTCGGGCTATGGTAAAACTTAATAATAAAAAACTGGGTCTAACTCAAGTAAGACTTTAGTTGGGGTTCTTTTAAGGCTTCGCAAAATGACTAATTTTGAGGGTGTAGATAGGAGTGTTCAATACTTTATAGTAAGCCCAAAGCCCTCCAAAGGACTGAGATTAAAGGGATGTTTAGGTCTGTCTCGGAAACCCTAGCTTTTAGTAATTTGAATTTAAGGGAAATTTGAGCATATGGGTACCCTTTAGAAATCCTTGAGTAATATCACACGCAAAATAGGCGAGAGGAAATCTCTTAGAGGGCTTTTAACTAAATCCCTATTATACTAAAAAAGGGGAAAACTTTTTAAAGGGCTTTGCAGAAGTAAAAGAAAAGATAAAAGACCTGGCTCCTTTTATAGGGTTCGCTCTATAAACCGGGGTTTTGGGCTTTCCTGGTAAAATATAGAATTTTTAATAATTAGAGACTTTTCCATACTTGAGACAGTTATTATGAGTTGTGTTTTTACAAGTAACTCCTGTAGGGATAAGGAAGCAAGTGGTTTAGTAGTTTCCTAGAGTAATAATTAAACTTTTGTATCATATCACCTGGGTTTTACTTGGACAGGAACGGGCCCTACCGGGTGGGTTATTCTTGATGTAAGCGGATAGTACTCTTGTGCTGGGGTATACTCATAAGTATCCCTTTGTAATATAACAGGATAAAACCCGGAAGTACTTTTCAATTTATTGGTAAACCCCAAAGGCTAGTTTTATAAGCTATAAGAATTTACTATACTTCGATCTAAACAAAACAAAAATTTGACTTTCCTGGGTCCAAGTAGCTATAAAAAAGAACCAGACGGACCCCCAGCTCTAACAGGAAGGAGGAATTCCTTTTTTTGGATAGAATATAAAAACCTTACCTATATGATCTAAAATGAGTAAGGGTACTTTAAGAAAAAAAAAATGCATGACAAACACCTCAATTAAACGTTCAGAGCCTTTAAAAAAGAAGGAAGTATCTAAGATTTTTGGGTTTTGCCTAATACACGACCTCCTTTTAGTATAAACTCATTAATTATAATATATATAGAAAAGACCCCTATAAACAGGGTTTCCTGGAGCCCACTTCTAAAAAGTAAATACAATATGAAATAAACCCAAATTGTGGGTAACTGCATCATAGCCTGAAGAAGCCTACCTTCATAGAGGAATCTCTAGACTAGATTCTTTAACATAAGGCTTTAAGATGAATTAAAGAAAGGAGTCGCATCAAAGTAAGTTTGTAAGATATTCATTCGATAGGTAAGGAGGGTCTTCCATAAATCAAGAAAAAGAGTAGAATATAAGCCGTAAGTAGCCCAAGTTTCTTGGAAGTCTCTTTTTTATTCAAAAAGCTTCTTTTCTTTCTAGTAAGGACTCCCCGAGATATAGGGGTAACCTTGTTAAAAAGTACAGTATTTCCATTCTAAAGATAAAATTTTATATAATACTATATCCAACCTAAAATTTTGCTTTGAGCATATCTTAAAAAAGGAGAGACTAACAGTAAATTTAGGTTTCGAGGAAAATAATTACAAAACAGTCAGATATTTGAGACTTTTACGACAGCTACACAAAAGCTTGTTGATTGAGTTCTATTTACTGGAGTTAGACAAAAGAAAGTCTTCATTAGGGTACTCAGCGCTCTTTAATACAAGAAAGAAAAATGAAGGAGTCTTTATTAGCTATACTTCAAATTTACTATATCTGAGTTTTTAAAAAAGACAAAAAGCATTACTCTTATTTTTTTAACTCGTTAATCCGGAATCTTTTTTTAAACATATACCCTAGAGACTGCCTAAAAAATTTCAAGGAGTGTCGGGACCTTATTTTAAGAATACCTCTGAATTTGTTTTGACTGGAGCTGAACTCGGGGAATCTCGGTAATGTAGTAACACAGGATAACTAGAGGGTTTCGCTGTGAAAGAGAGCCCAGCTCCCCTTTCTGGCAAGGAACTTTAATGAATAAATGACAAATAGTTATAAAAAAGGGGTCCTGCATCTCGTTTTGAATATGAGCTTAACCCCGCTGTTTACTAGTTCTGCCGCCGAGTTTTTTACAAAATGAAAGTTAAGAAATAGCTAGGGAGGAGCCCTACTGTAGTATACACCCAGGACCCCAACCTCGACTTTCGTTTTTTACCAACTCTAAGCAAACAAGGTTTGCCTATAACTATGAGTTTGACTTTTAACTCTCCAAAAATGGATAGAACACGCGTTTTAACCTTCTACAGCAATACAAAATTGAGTTTGTCCTAACCTAAGTAGAAACCCCTTTACTAGAGTTAATTTAATAACTGGTTAGAAGTGTTATAAGAAGCTAACCGAGGAGTTTTCCTTTTCCGCTTAAAGTCAAAGTTTCCCCCATCAAATATATTATAAAAGAAGTCACGGGCATATGGGTCAAGTAGATTTAAAAAAGAATGCACTAAAAATAGAGCCGCCACAAACCCTTACAAAGCTAAGTCCATAATTCCAATTCTGCTGATCGAAAAGGAAGTTATTACCGAATCTAGTTACAATAACACATTATAGCTGGGTTATCGATTTAACTCAGGCTTTGATTTAAAAAAAGACTAAAGTACAAGTCTACTTAAGGATTCACCTTTTTGAATAGTACCTCGACCCTAGACTTTCATAAAAAGATATAGAATCCTAAACTCGAAAAATCTCTAGACTTGTTATGTTGAAAGTGGATAACCTACCCATGGCAACATATTCGAACCCTTGACATCCATGAAAACTAAAAAGGATTTGACCTCTTTAGTTCAGCATAAGCTATTCCTAGCTAGAGACAAAAAAAGGCTTCTATGTGATTTTTTTCTTAATTATAATAATGAGCCCTGCTTTACCTTATAAGTAAGTACCAGGAAGATTTAATCCGTGAAAACTAGTTATCAACCCGGAGATTACGTTACAAGAGGCTCGATATTGCCGGATAAGGGCGTACTTGTATATAAAAAAGGGGCTTTTTAGTATCACAAAGCCCGCAGTGGATTTCTTAAAAAGTAGCAATTTATTCCAGATTTTTAGTTACCCTTAGTCTGACTTTTTTTATAGCGGCGATTCAACCCTGTTGTTTACTAATAAAACCCTATCTTTTGCAATATGAAGAGACTCTAAAGGGGCTCCTGTATAAATTTGAATGTGGTCAGGGATCTTATCAGGTAGGCGTTTAGCAGTTAATTATTGTACGTCATTAGTAGCAGGGACAAAAGTTGTTTAGGGCTTTTCTGTCTGTCATCAAACCGGGACTTTAAACCTTTTCATGACTGAGTAATGCGTGAAGCGGTATTAAAAAAAATACAAATGTAAAAGCTCCCTTTACCCTTTTATGAAGGATTTTCGTACAAAAAACCTATCTAGAATATAAAAAAGAGTTTTTTTATTCTACTCGTTACAACACTTGATACAAAAACCCTTGCGCGAAATCCTACTTTTACTCATAAGATTCCCCCTTGTATTAAAGAGCAGCTCCCTACTTAAATTTTAAATAGGTATAACTTCAGTCAAGATTTTGCTAAGCAAGCTGCTTTTCGAACTCATTCAATTTCAATAAGTCTTTAGCCAAGAAAGCCCCATCTCGTTTCAGTTCTCTTTTAATCCTGAGCGCAGTAAAACGGGCTTAGAGTTGATTTTCGGATAATTTTTGGCTTATTTTTAAAAGAAATTAACTACTTTTAAATCCGCTTTATTGGTGGAAGACCCCGCATTATGTATGCCTAGACTTTCTTATTCCTGTTAAGGTAGCAGAGTCCTAACTGGAGTAAAGTTTTAGGCCCGGGTATAATATAGGTAATTGAAAGGTTAAAACTAAGTACACAAAAATATAGATTCATAGGAGTTTGTTATAAGGTTAGATATCTATCTTGGAAATTCTCAGGTCTAGATAGTAAGGTTCTGATTCTGTTATAGCAAACTGCTAAGTAAAACACGCAATTTACATCGAATTTGAAACCCTGTAAGTAATTAAAAAGGAAAGTTATAGCCCCCTAATGAACCGGCAAGGACTTTATCTTTAGTCTAAAGTCTAATAAAACTAAGCTTTAGGAAAGCACTCAAGCTCCCTTTTAGTGTTTGTAATCCCTCTAATACTAGTAAGAAGCAAAGAAGTGCTACAGCTTTAGTAAAGGAAAGATCCTGCTTTTAAAGTTAAAGTCCTCTAGGGTACTCGGTAATAAAAAACGCTTGAGTATTTCAGTCGACACCTCATAGAGTATTAATTTGCATTTTCACTGCGCAGAATTTGCAAGCTTAATTTTGGGTTTAAAAGCAGGTCCTTTTTCATTTTTATTATATAGATCCATAGCCTGCCTCGCTATACTTTTGACTCAAACTCAGGAGTTCTTTTGCGCCCCACTCTCACTACGAATACTGTAAAGCCAGTAAGCCTAAAATGAAATGGAATTCTTTTGCTTGGTGTAATAAAAAGCCTTCTAAAAAGGGAAAACTAGAACAACTGCATTTAGATATAAAGGAACTTTATGCGCGGGTTAGCCTACAAAAACCCGAAATCTTGTTCTTGTTGACGAGGATGTATATAGTGGATCCTTTTAAAAAGCTAAACATTAAAAAGAGCCCCGTTAAGCAAAATTTCTCGCCCCGCCTATACTAAAATACGGAATTAATTGCTTATGAATAGCTTAGTAAAAGCCTTCGTTAAACAAGAGCTCTTAAGGGGCATGCATTTCTAAGTTTTAGAAAACTTATATATATATTCTATCCACTCAGGTCTTCCCAGAACAAGGGCTTCGAAGGTTTTTCTAGATTTTATTATGCACAAGCTAACGTAGATTTTTCTTTTTAGTGTAAATAGCAAAAAGTTCTTTTTCACAGGATTTCTGACATCCTCTTATTTTTGAAACCTGAAACGAGAACCTACTAAGGACTGGTTTAATTATCTATAAAAGTAGGACCTTGGATCCCCGGGGTTCGCCAATTCATTCATAGATCCTGGGTTTACGAGTTTTATATTGTGGTGACTACTTTTAAGCTTCCCTTATTTATGGAAACTACCTTTAGACTTTCAGAGGACCCTGTTAGGGAGAAATTTAGAGCACTTGTTTGTAATTACAGAAAAAACGGGGTTAGATACTACCTCTGTTTAAAAGAATTTCCCTGTTTCCTAAGAAATACCTAAAGTGCGCACATTAGAGCATACTCGCAGCCCGGATAAGGCAAGTTTTTTTATACCGACAGCATTCTGTGAAGTAGGGTAAAAGCCCCTTTTGAGTATCCTGATATAGTCTGGCACTTGGAAAAAAAACTCTAGATACAAAGTAGCGGATATTTAGTGGTTTATTAGCAAGTTTTATATGCGCGTACTGAGGTTTCAACAAGTTAGCTATCTATATAGGAATTTCGTGTTTTTAAGGAAGCTCACTCACGATATAAGGAAAACGCCTGAAACTAGACTCAGGGGTATTTGGTTTTAGGGCTTTAAAGAAGAAAAAAGAAGATTTAGACCCAATAAGGGTTATATTACAATCGAGTCACTCCTTGCAAAAAGTTGGAAAAACTCCAAGCCCTCTTTTCCAACGGACACTGCACTCTTACGACTCTACAAGGTTCACTTTACCTGAGATAAAACAATAACCAGATAAAATGCTTGACGAACTTATATGAAAGGGTCGCAGGAGTCCCCATAAGTCAAGTCACTAACTTTGTTAACTTACGAAAAATGTATCTAAGCCGGATAACATATAGGCGACTCTGCTTTTGGTCCGTAATAAGTGGCTTATTTTGACCTGTCTTCTTAAACTAACTGGACTTGAACTTTTGATATTTATCTAATTTCCCTTTTGCTCTACCAAAAGGATACCTTATGACTTTAAAACACTACACATTTTTTAACTTATTGAACAAACCTTATACTAACCTATTTAAGTTCTTCCTATATACTATGCTTGTACTTGAGAATTACATTACCTTGTTTTCTATAGAACATAAGCCCTCTAATTGTTAATTTAGCGTATACTTCTATTTCATCTGTAACAAAAAGCATTTAATACTAAAGATTCATACTACGGCTATACTGAAAGTTGGCTCGAGAATGACAAAAAATTCACAAACTAGACTTAAGAAGTAAGATAAAAGAACTCACTATTTAAGTTAGGATTCCAAGCTACAAGACCCTCTATTTAAAAATGAAACTCCAAGAGCCTGGACTTTGTAGTATTTAAATATCCTTATCTCAAGTATAATAAAATGGTTTTCCATACCACAAATACTTAACTTTAATACAGGAAAGCACTACGCTTCAAAATCTAAAAACGACCTCTTCTTGTTTGTTGCTCTTTATCTTCACCATAACTATACCTCTTAACGTACCTAAAAGTCCAAGTCTTTGCATTATTAGGAGCTATACCAGTCTTTATATCTGTAGCTAGATTCTTCCTCTTTTTTTGGGACTTATCTGTACCCCTCGGCTTACAAAGGGTACTCTTGCAGCCTACATATACATTACTATAGTTATTGAGTATATTCTTATCCTGAGTATTTACAGTAGTTATAGTTTTTAAGGGTAATACCTTCGGCCTTATGCTTTTTTAGGGAGGATACTAACCCTGTATTAGTAGTATTTTGGTAAGTCCTTTTTACCAACGGGAGCTTTAGCGAGGTAATGTAATTAATATGTAGTTACTTGATTGTACATGCATGCTCTATATCCCCACCAATTACTTGCTTCAACAACTTCTTTGTTGACACTTTGGTTTAGCAAGCTCCTTTGACTTACTCGGCCTAGACTTTTTAATTGATTTACTTGTTTTATTGGTTGACTTACTTTTTTATTCTTATTCACTTCTTAGGCTTACCTGCTGACTTAATCGACTTGTTTTATATACCCTTCTTTTTTAGAGATTAGAGAGTTATGGAATCTCTAGTATTGATCGCTGACAAAGGGCTTCTGAGTACCTAACTTTCTACAAAATTCCAGGAAATAACTCCAATCTTTCCCTAGGAAGCTTTTCAAGCCTTGAATCGGAACCTTTAAAGTTTATATTAATTCTTTCGTTTCTCCGCCCTAGTGCCAGAGAAAAACCCTCCTATTTGTATTGCCTTGAAGTGCCCTCAATGTACTGCAGCAAAGGTTTACTAAAAAAACCCAGTATTGCTTTGAGCCTAAATTCGATAAAAGTCAGAATTATGCCAAGAGAGGGTTACCTTTAGAAAGCCCCTTTTACTTCGAAAAGTCTAGGAGGACTTTGAATAGCAGCAAACTGCATTTGGAATTCTTAAAGCGTAGAAAAAAGCCTTAGAACTTTTGTATTTGAGCAACACTCCTGTAAGAGGCGCCCTTAAAAAAATCAAGGAGATATGACGAAAATCTAGATTATTGCTAGCAATTGTATAATAAAAGTCCTTAAAGGCCTAACCCAGTATAGAACATTTTAAAGCCATGAAATTGAGCATTCCTAAATTAAGACCCTTAGTAGTCTTGTTTTCCCAAGTTTTAGAAAAAAATCTTCCAAAAAAGCTAAATATTAGGGACACACTTATGATTTAAAGTGCTAAGCTCTCTTTACAAGGGGTCAGAATTGCTCCTTAAAAATCTTTTGTAATCCGGGGCTTTTTAAGCCGAATTTAGCGCTCGCTTTAAATTTGAAATATAATTATAGTCGCGACTCTTGCTTTACCAACCTCTTCGCTAGGATCCTGGCAGAGAGTATTAAAACAGGATAATTAGAATCTTTGTTCAGTAGGACAAGCAAAAGCGTTTTCTATCTAAACAGCCCAAGTAGCGCCTGTTTCTGATAAAGGTTCAAAAGGCCTATTAAAAGTTTCTTTTTGAGTTGCCTAAAGAGTTTTAATCCCAGAGGGGTCTGTATACAAAAACGAAGCTGTTGAGTTTTTACTATCTGAGTAGCCCCTACCCTAGGTTCTATACAGAGATTTTAGAGAAATATGCTTTCATAAAAAAGGGCGGAAATGACATAAGGAGCCTCTTATTCAATAAACGGAAGGGGATTCTTAAAAGTCTTTTAAGTAGCGAAAGGGTCCCCTCTTCGAAGAGTCAAATTACCTCGGCATATCTCAATACGGGCGCTTATAACAACATTAGGAACGCCCTTTTTACCTCTTTTTTGAAACTTTATATAAGCAACCTGGGTTCCATAACAAATTCTGCTTGCGGGGTTGCGGGACCCCTTAAAGTAACAGCGTTTATAGTATGCTTTTACCTTGGGAAATCGGGGGAATCCCCACTATATTCAAAAAAATGATTCTAAAAGGTTAGTCCTTTTCTATTTCTGAGCATTCTTTATTTGAAAAACTACTAGCATAGGCTTAACTTTTGTCTGATACTCCCTCTGTAAGAAAATCCTCGAATTACCCTATAATTTAAAACGCTTTAAAATCCTCGTTTTGAAATTCTGACCAAGCTTGCTCTAATATACTCACATTAACATGAGTTTCGATAGCCACAATCTACTATGCTACTCAAGGTAAGAGCCTTTTAAAAAGCATTCCCTGTCAAAAGGGGTTTCATTAAATCAACTTAGTTAGATTTAGTTAGAAGAAATTGAATGTCTCTGACTAGTATTGTATTCTAGGCTGCTGAACAAGTAACTAAAACGCTTTTATTTACCAGAAGTGTGGAAGGTTCAAGTCTGTATAGGTAGGCTACCGACTCTTTTCAAAGCAATGATCTAAAGGTATTGAAGTTTTGTACAATTTTGGGTCCCTATAAAAAAGGGGTATGGCATTCCCCCATCCGGGAAGTTTTTCTAATAAGACTTTCAAATCTTACGAAGCATTCTTCATTGAGAAAACAATAAAGTGGAGTACTAAATTTATAGAGGTTTCTTGTCCATTACTTAATCTATCTTTTTTTTAGTTTTAGGGCCTAGTTTTCTTTGTGGGAAAAGGAAGGAGATCCGCGGAGTTAATGAGATTAAATAAAAAAATCTGAGTCTTATTAGCTGCTTTTTTGATAGAACACGGCAGGTGTAGAGATAATTAATAATAAGGAACTGCAAATTCCTAGTTATCTACTGGTAATAGGGTGGGAGTTTATACTACTTCTCATATTTAATTGCACAGATACCTTTAGAACAAGTTAAGGTGTCATTTTCTATTTATCCGGGTTGGATAGAAAAGCTTCCATAATTAACACGGAAGTAGGTTATAGGTACTTAAGGGGGCTGGGCGAGACCTTTTGTCTGGTTAACTTTAAAGAAAGAGGGAATCCCTTGCCGAATTTGAAGACTTACGCTAAGGAAAAGTTATGTCACTTAAATTAGTATATCTTTTAAGAGAAAGATTTTTTTTAGAAAATCCGTACCGCAAAGGTATTATACTTAGTTATTTAACCTTGGAACTTTTACGAGCGCCTGCTTATGGCAAGCCGTTATCCTTAGGGTAACCCGAGTACACACTTATAACTTAATAGGTAGAAAAGATAAAAGAAAATAGAGGTGCCCCGTATACACAAATTTTTTTGCTTTGTTTGATATTTATATACCAAAAGTTCACGTGTCTTGATACAATAAACGCTTTTTCAAGGCTAACTGGGAATCACAAGCTTCCGGGAATGTATATGAATTACTAATGTTAGAAGCCACCGCGTAATAGAATGGCAAGTTTTACACTTTTTATAGAACTAAAACAAAGAAGGGACCTTTCTTCTCTTCTGCTTGAGATTCTTTAACTATTAAGAAATTCCTCTCGAATTTTGGCGGAACTCCTTATATATACTCGTAATTTAGTTGTTCTAATTTTCTAATTAAGTATCTTTTCTTGTAAAATTAGGGTATAGATATAAATTGACTTCAGTTATCAGTTAGCGGATACTTTTCCAGGTAGTACTAAGTTTTTCCTGGGTTATTGGATAGAGTTCAATTACGAGTTGCGGATCATTGCATTTTTTAGAATTACTTCTGCTCTTTTCTATCTGAACGATTCTCTCCTTTTTTAAGTCTTACAGGGCTCCTATTCTCCGGGCAGTTTTTTGTTAAACACTTCCCTTAAGTCAAAATTTTAACCTAACTCTGATATAAATCTGCAGAATTTCTTTTACTCTGATACTAGTCTTTACTAGAAAGGGAACAAGTAAACTCTTTTAATGAACCCGCGCGCTCTTATCCTCTTATCCCTTGTCTTCTGGAAAGATGAAGAGGATCCCCTTGCATTTTTCAACCCCGTTATGGAAGTCCTAAGTTAGGCTTAAGTTAAGTATAGAATCCCTGAAAGCTAGGGATAAACCGGAAGATTTTTGAGTCCTTTCAAAATACAACAAGATTTCATTTGTGTTTTTACAAGAAAGGCATAAGAGAGCAAGCAATAGAGTTTCCTAGTTTTGCTATAAATTCCCACTCTACTCAAGCAATTAGGAGGGTCTCCTTAGGATTAAAACTCCTTTTATTACAGAGGGGATATTTAAACTATACTTAGCTAGTTAGCAGACAATTCGATTGCATATGTTCAATGATAATTTTACAGCACTTTTATAATAGGAAGCCCTAAAAAAGGAGAGCTTATGAAAAAACTAAATCGTAAAAAAGCACTTTGCAAGGGAAATTCATCTAGGCCCTCCCGGAAGTTCTAAGTTAAGTAGAGTGAACTTTTAACTGCTACCTGGTTAGAGTTTTCCGCATAGTCCTGTGTAGACTTAGGGTAACAGCTGGACATTTCTAAATTCTCATAGGAAAAGAAAATCCCTTTCATTTTTAATTGATGAGATGGGCTAAAGATTGAAAACCAAGAAAATTCTTTACTAATGTGGAATTTATCCTAGTCACAGGAGTAATGCCGCTTTAAGTTAAGCCCCCGGTTTCTGCCTTTATAAAGTTTTCTTAACTGTTACAGCGCATATCTTTGAAATAGGGTTTTTTGGCTTATAATTAGGTGTCTTATAGAAAATTTTGTATAGAGTCTACCCTTGTAAAATTTACAACGGGATGCTCGGTTCTACGAGGCTCTTTCAACATCTAAGCGAGGAGCCTAGGTTACCACTTTCTTTACACCATAATTTGACGAGTAAGACCGACACACCAGGAGCGAGAGAATCCGAGAAAAGTGGAATACTATGATATTAAGGACTCCTCTCGGGAAAGCTATGTCTTTTTGAGTTTGGGGTCCCTTTATAAAGCTAATCTGATAGCGTTTTTATAATATAGGTTATTGCCTTCAGTATTGGTAAGCGTTGAGAAGAGTTTTCCCAATTCCTTGTTAGGTGGTAAAGCCCCTTGAGGATTTGAAATCTTCTTCAAGAAGCGGGGTTCCCTTAAAAGGTGTAGACTTACTCAGTAAGAATCTGGTTACCTATTAAGAGAGTAGAGGGTTTCTTTATAGGCGCATCCATGACGGGGTTTTCGGTCTCCCTTTCTGCTTACTTTTTGAGATATAAAAAGCCACGGGCGGGGTATAAACACGTATGATCTTTAGATCATAAAAATCGCTTAAATAGAAAAAAGCTTTTATTTAGTATAATTTAGTCATAGGATTCCTTTTTTTAATTAAATTAATTAAAAAGTACAATTCTTCTTACTCTTTAAGTTTCCTTGTTAAATCCAAAAGCAGCCTAAAAGGAAATCGCGGGTTCAAGTCTTGTCAAAAAAGACACTTGATAGTTTCCCCTAGGACCCCGTATATAATAGGTATAGAAGAGAAGCTCGAAGAAGCTCGAAAAGGGTTTCTGGTTGTCCGTTTGTTTTATCTCGATCTGGAATTCCTTCCTTTATAACTGTTCTGTAATATCTGACTAAGTTTAATTACGTAATAAAGTCTTTGTATCTTGCCCTCGAAACCCAAAGGAATCCTTTTTATTGACTAATAAGATTTTACAAGGAAAGCGGCGCGAGTGTTCTTACGTAGAAACCTAGTATAAGTTTTTTATAACGCACCCCGTCTAAAGGTGTGTATGTGGTACTTTTTCTTTTGCGGGAAAGCCTTTAATTAATAGATAATAGAAAGTCAGTAGTCTTCCTAGTGTTAGCGGGTATTCCCTAGGGCCCTTTTTGTTTCTTATTCCCAGGTTTGGCGTAATAAAATAAGGGCATACATAAGGAAGAGAGTTTTCCTGTTGTTAGCTTTTCTAATCTAAAGGAGGCTATAAAGAAAATGTATTGTATTAAATCGAACGTAAAAGTATAAGGTAAAAAACCGGCTTACCGGAGACGCTAGCTTACGTTTGTTCACGGAGATGGTCTTACAAAGATTTTTGGTATAGCGGCAATAGTCTAGATTTGTTGTTAGCCTGAGTTCTATTCTTTTGTGTAAACAGTTCATCAAGCTTTTTATTGTTTTATTGAAAGTGGTGAGTTTCCGGTAAATGAAGTCAAGCCTAAGTCAAACGAACTAAGTTTCAAGGAGCAAAAGTTTAAAATCACCCTTTTTCCCTCGATATAAAGGCAAAAGAAATTCACTGATGCTGCATTAGAGGCTTTTCACTGATAAATTGTAATTACCAGGGTTTAACAAGAGGTGTTATAAACTAAGTAGGTTTTTAAAAGAATACTTGTGCTTTTGCGGGAATAAAATAAATAAGTAGAGAATCTACCAACAGGCGATACTCATAAAAAGGTGCTTGAATTATTTGCTTTTGTAGAGGGATCCACAGGAACCCAGGGAAGGCCCCGATTTTAGCTTTGCTTTGTAATATGTAAGTAAAGGATAAGCCTGCTCTCGTCAGGGTTTTTAAGTCTTGACTTTCTAGGTAAAGCTTAGGTTGTGTATCACTTACGGAGGAGTTTCAAGTAGAAATGAGTTATTGGAGCTCCAAGTACAAGTTTTGACTTAAAAGGGATTGGGATTCTAATAGGATATTGTGAAGTTTGTTGCACTTTATAGAAGGTAACCAAAAGGTAAATGAATAAAAGGACGGCTTTCAAGCAGGCGAATTAGCTCCTTTTTTTTGAGAACAAGGTAATAAAGCGTACCTTTAACCTTTTCCTTTTGTTAGTAAAACAGGTATAATACAGCCAAGCGGGGTTTATACGGGCCTAACTTAGGAATTAAACCTCTTTTTATTTAATTAAATAAAAAGGACCCTATTCCTTCATTATAAAACCCTTACAAACAAGTTCCACTTCAAGATTTTTGGATTTACAAATGAAGCTTCAAGGTTAACCCGAGTCTCGGGAGACCTCCTTATCTTCAATTAATTACTTTAATATCCTTAGGAAGCCCTATTTTTTAGAGTAGTTTTATATAGGACCTGCTTTTATCTTTGAAATTTGAATGTAGGGTTAAACTTGTATCTTTTTTGAAGCTTGCAAGAGTACTCTAGTCAGGGAGCAAAGTCCTTGTAAATTTGTAAGAATTTTATTATATCATATTGTTTTGTTGTCAATAGGGCCTCTTTAATTTGAATTTGGAATTTATTCTCGAAGTTTGATAACTTTTCTTAGAAATAAAGTTCTATGCTGGGAGTAGCTATCATGCGGATAGAGCTAACACTCGGGCTTCTAGGGTTTTTGGTCTATAATTATACCCTTAAGCAGCTTTCAAAAGCACCCGAAAAATAGAAAGAGGGTTCCTTAGGCTTTAGGAGAGTTTAGTACTTATTTTGTTAAGTCTTGGACAAGTGAGATTCCTTTTGGAATAGGTTTTACAGGATTTGGGAAATGAAAGTCGGAGAGCTCTCTAGTTTGGATTTTCTCGAATTTAGTTCATTAAAAAGGGAAACGCCTCTTTCTCGGGTAATTTAGAGGTTAGTTCCTCTTCTCCTTTAAGGAATTGCTAGGAATTTCATAGCTAGGACTTCCTAATTCTGGGTTTTAGAAAAATCTTGTGGTTAAGGTATAAACCTAAATCCGTTTTTAACTACTGTTGAGTAAGTACAAGAATTCTTAAAGGGGGTCTCATACTCTGTAAACCGGGATCTTGTCCACGTTTTAGCTTTCTTACAAGAAAGATGTGAGAAGTAGTTCTAGAGAGTTCCAAACTCAAACACTTATTCTTTTCTAGGAAATTGTGCTGTAGTCATTTCAATCCCTATTACTTAATTCATTTGAAAATCCAGTAATAACTTCAAAAAGGAATTCTAAGTCTTTATTATAAAAAACCAGACAAGCCCCTAATATAAGCTAATACAAAAGCACTAAAATTTTTTCGGGATTTGAGTCGGACTACAACCTCTAAAAAGGATCAAAACCTCGGAAAGACACCTGCAAAAGCGCGATTTATAATAGAAGTTACACAATCCTTTATCCCTTTTATTCTTAAACGGGGTTTGGTCATATTGGAGATTTTCAATACCAAAATAAAAACTCTTTGTGATTCCATATAGGTAAAATCAGACCCTTCTTAAATTTCTCTTAATAGGGGATTCTTTTTCTGAATCCTGTTTTTTAGGTCTAGCCGAGGAGAACTCTTATAAGGGCCTTAAGGAAGGTTTCTATACAAGCAATTCGTTGAATATCATAGCTAATTTTGAGGTAAAGAATTGACTCTTTTGGACAAACTTCCATAACTCCTGCCTCAAGCTATCCTTATTAAAGTGAATGGAGTAAAATAGAAGGCTTTTAAGATCTAAACAGACAAAAGTACTAAGACTAAATATAGAAATTGCTTTGTTAAATTTGTTAAAAAGGGTCCTTCTACTTTTGGGTATTAAAATTTGTAGCCTTTTGACTCGGATCCCCTTGGGCCTTGTTGATTAGAGAAACTTCCTTTTCTTTTTTGCTTAACTTTTCTAACGTAGTATACTCAGTGTAGGATTCTCGGAAATTCAAAGCCTTTTTAGGGCCCCATTTCTTAGTTTTTAGAGTTTTTGTTATACAGATCCTTATCTCAGCGGGATAACCCTCAATCTAATATCGGACTCTTAAATTAAAGCTCCTTACCGGATTTAAACCAAAAATCCTGGGCTCTATTTACTTTTCGTACAGCTCTTATGATATAAAATCTTGTATTGCCTTAGATAGAAACAGGGGTACAAAAAAGTTACAAACAAAAAAAGTTTGCTGAAGTAGTTTCATTTTTGTAATTATATTCCTTAATTGGCCTTATTTTAGACAGCATATAGCTGCCGTTTAAATCTTGTTTAAATTATCAAGTAGCAGGACTGGGGCGCGATCCCATAAAAGGAGTCTCAGACTTTCTGTCCCTGTCTATTTAAGGTTTTTGATTTTTCCTTTATTGTCCTGCATATTTAGATCAGTATTCATAATGGGTTTCAGGGGTGTAATATTTCTTAGGGGATACTCCGCATTTCTCGGTAACAAGGGTCGGATCCCAGAGGAGTTCCCCTATTCTTGACATATTTTTAGATAGAACGAATCTCTATATTGTACTCTTATTTCCTTTATAGGACATTTTTTGGTGTGAGATAGGATATAAAAAGGATTCGCATTGTATAGTGTATCCGACTTCCCTTAAAGGGTTTTCCAGATTTATGCACGAAATATAGGATTACTGTCCTCTATAGTAAGTATAACTTACATATTTTAAGTATTTTAAGAAGGAGTCCTTATTTTCTTACTTAACGGGTTCCAGGATTGATTTGATGGCGCTATTACTGGGCACTCTAAACTACTTTTTTGGCACGAATCTATACCTTTAACCTCTACAGAAATTGAAAGTGCGGGTACAAGGGGTTCTTATCCAACAAAAGAACTTTATATACGATCTAACTAGTTAGTATTCTAAAATTGAGTAAACTTATCTGACTAGGAATTTACGAAAAGTCTTTTCAAGAGAGATTAAGATATTAGATGTCCGTAGTGTTTGGAAAGATTCGTTATATTTTTTAATCTAGAGCTCCTCGGTGTTTTGAGATTTTATAAAAGACTCCTTTTTACTCCGTACAGGACTAAATTGAGGTTCCTGTAAAAACCCGGTTCTTTAAAAATCGGAGTCACTTAGATGTGTATGTAATATAAGTCTCTTGACAAACTATTTTAATAGGGAATTCTGGCAACAATATAAAATAGATAGTAGTATAGCATTAAGCAATAATCAAGAATATTAAAAAAAAGGTTCACCTAATACAAGATCTTAAAAAGCCCCGGAGTTTGATACTAAATCTCCTTTACTGTGTGATTAACCTGGATTTAATAATTAGATGCACAGCAGTATTGACTACCTATAAAATACTCGTAATGGAAACGGGGACTCCTCTAAAATATTAGAATTCCAGAGATTTGTGGAGCAGGGTATCCTTGCTAAATCTGACTCGTTTTGTTTATATTCTAGTACGTAATGAATCCTGGTTAAATAACAAATATAAAATTGAATTTACTAAAAAGAGTATTACGTCGAACTTACATAGTTATTACAATCCCTTTAGTTGCTCAGTGAACGAGATCTTTCATTTTCCTTTTAAGTTTAACGAAGAAGTACTAAGACTGAAGAACTCTAGAAGATGCGGGGCCCTCTTTAGGTGCCTTTTAAGAAAAAAAGACCCTTGCATAATCTTGAGAATCCTCCCAGTTCTCTTTTTTTTAGTTAAGCTAACTTTCCTAAAGCAAATCCTACGAAAGAAAAGCTCAGTAATCATGAGAAGTGACTAGATTGGCCATTCGCAAAAGCAAAAATAGAGTACTTTTAATATACTAAGTGGTGCGAAATCCCGACTATAATATAAGCTCAGAGCGCTTGGAACAAAGAGTTCGCAACTATAGAGTGTCCGGTATAGTTGCTGGTCTAATTTCAGATAGAAGGCCCACTAACTTTAGCTATTGTACGTTTACCCAAAGATAAAAAACTTAAAGTAGTAGGGTCTAAAACGAGGTTTTATAAATCCTAATCTTCTTCCCATTATCCTGAATTTGAATATCTAAGTTGCAAAATCTTAGCTTAGTATCGTGAAATCCATTATATATCAATAAACCTCATTTAAATTTAAAAGAGTCTCTCTCTATGTGTGTATTCTCCTTCCCTTGCTCGAGCTCTTTATTTTGGGATTGTAGTTCAATCGGGTTAGATCACTGCCCTGTCAAGGCGGAAGTCGTAGGTTCGGAAGGATTCAGAACATTTTAAGTTATTCAAAAAATCGTAATCAACTTCTTGCCATTTCAATTTTTTTGGTTTCCAAATGTAACTATTACTAAGGCCGATTCTTCCCTAAAATTTAGATAGAAAACCAAGAGAGCTACGCCTTTTAAGTTAAGGTTTCAGTACAACCCCCAAACCCCAAAAATTTGTTAAAGAACAAGTTTCCCATTTAAGTTAGGAATATCTATCAAATTTGTGAGTATTGTACATATGCAACAGTAATTTTATCATTCAAGCAGAGAGACCACAGGAATATACAAAGTTTTCAGGATTTGTCTTATATAAAGGTAACTAAATCTACAGACCAAGTTAAAATATATGTCTTAAAACCAAGGAATATCCTAACAGACTAGGGTCAACAAAGCTTTAGTTTATTGATTGTCAATCAGCAGTAGACTTTTACTAGAGAGTTCTATTTATAATATAAATAGGGGACTTCCTTACTGCTATGCGGCACGCAAACTCTATGTGTAATATTTAAGAATATAAAAAAGCAAGGGCAGGCGCTTCGTATCTATTTTAATAAAGGGTTTTCCTACACTAGTATTAGACAAGCCAAATTAGAAGGTTTTTTACAAGTAAGGGCCTCTTTTTTTAACTATCTCTAAGGAGGTCTGTGCTCTCATTACAATTAATAGTCCTACTCTTATACCGGATCTAGGTAAGCCAAGAATGTTTTAACCTTTATTAGACGAGTTTCAATTCAGATTATAATACATTATATAATATTAATATAAGTATAGAAAATACATTTTTATAAAAAGAAAACGAGGTTCAGTATAACTTTCTAATATAATTAGCAGCTTTCCTAAACTCTCGAAAAGTAAAACGAGTATTTTCCTTCTTTTTTTAGTGACACTTAAAAACCTACTATCCCTAAATCCGAAAGCACTAACCAATAAAAGTGAATTATTTGAATTTATAAAGCCGATATCTCTACTCGGCCCAATCCTACTTCATATCAAGTTAGGAAAGCTTCTTACCAAGAAATTGTAACCTAAACGGGTGACTTATCTTTATTTCCACGCTCTTTTCTTCAACGGTGTATTAGCTAGTTTTACAAGCAAAAGAGTACTTATATCAATAAAAACTTATCCTAATTTTAGTGCAATTTTACTAATTATATAAGTAGGGTTCCACGGGAGTCGTTTTTATGCTTTTAGTACTTTCATAGTCATTTTAGGGCAAGAGAGCCCGGATATGGGTGCACCTTTACAAGTAATAAGTGTTATGGACCGTACAAAGTTGCTTCTAGTATAGATTTTAGGGTATATATTAGGATGTAAAAAGAGTCTTATTTACACTAGTATAAGGCTTAGTTCTTTTTAGACTTAACTCGCTTGAAGAATTACGTCGGAAGGGATTTGGGTTGTATATAGGATTCTATTTTATAGCTATTTAGGGATGATTTTATGGCAGTAAAATCTGGCGAAGATCTACTTCCCTTATAAAGTAAAAGCATGCCTAATAAGAAGGATACCTTATTTTCAAAATTATGTGTGCCAACTCGAGAGTTGCAGCAATTTCGTGTAAATTATGGGTTTAGTACTCTTTCATATTCGGGTTTTACATTCCAGATATTAGAGCATAAAACTTAAGAAAAAAATTTCCTTAAAAGATTTAACGGCCCCTTTCCCTTTCTATTTTCTAAGTGGTTCCAAAAAAAAGCTCACTCTCTGTAAAAGCCTTACGAAATAAGGGTACCCCCTAAAAACTCCCTAACAGGGTTGAGACGGTTAAATTAAATATAGAACTATTATAATGCTGCAAATCTAAACTTCTTCTTGTGTTTTCACAGGTTAAACTTAGGAAATTTTATTTTAAGTTTTTTCTAAATTAGGGTCGTCTAGATAATAGCATATAAGACCAAAAAATATCTGGTAAAATAGGCTATTTAAAAGGAATTTTTGGGAATTTTGATATACTAGGTTTTTTAAGTAATAGTATAATAGGATCCCCCTAGACTTAAATTTAAATGTAGGTTCCTTCTCCTATTTACAAAGGTCCTAGGGACTTGAATTCTTGGTATAAAAGGATAAAAAAAATCTCAGAGGTAAATTCCATGCTATGCCCTTCAATTTAAATTAATTAGTACAAAGTCATTTTTTTTAAGGTTTCTCTCATAGTTATGTATGAATAAAAAACGGAAGGTAAATTATTATATAAAGTTCACTATCAATATACTAATTACATTACCTCCCTTTGTTATACTAAGATCAACACTATCTCATATCTCTAAGGCTCTTTCCTCTATAATAGCAGTAACAACAAGGAATAAGAGGAATCTTAAGACAGGTACTAAGCTCCATAAAATACAGATTCCAGTTATAGATAAGAGCCTAGTTCTCAGGAAGGATATAGATCTTAAGAAATTTCTTAAGAGGATAGATATGATACAGGTTAAGCGTAAAGCTTCCTATTTCGGATTATAAAGTCAAGCCAAATTTGTTTGCGATAAATACACTTTGATGTACCTCACTATCTCAAAGCCCTAGAAATCCAAGTTCGTTTTTAATAAATATAGAAAAATAGAGTATAGCCCGGGGTTTCCTACTTGTAAGCCCCTCTCATAAGTGGAATTTTGAAAACTAAGACTATGGGGCTACCCTATTTTCTTTCTTAAGAAGTGAGTTTCCTAGTCTAGATAAGCATAACTGAATTTGTACGAGCTATTTAGGAGCAAGTCAAGAAAGGGAATTTTCTAAAAAAAAATCTAAGGTAGTGCTATTTTGTTAGTTTTCGTAAAGGAGTCTAAACCGGAGCTTTTTGGAAAGTTAACATTAGATTTAGATAGAAGGAATTTCTCTTGTTACAGAGTCTTTTTTTAGTATTCAAGGAAAGCGTATTTACAAATTACAAAAAAGTTTTGCATTGATATTTCAGTTGATGTCTTTTGGAGGTTAACTCAAATATACAAGTAGGAAATTCCTGGATTATCTTCTTTTTTTCTAGGGATTGAGAGTAAGCTTGACTTATCTTTGGTACTAGTTTCAAATAACTTACCTGAAGTCTTGTTGCTTGTGGAAATTTCTTTCACTGAGACTCTCCTTTATTAAGAATAGGTAGGATTTTCAATAGCTAAGAGACTTGCTTAACTTAGGAATGAAACTAAACTAACTTACTAATAGTCACTAACTCATAGGGTACTTTTATACTTTTAAACCGTAACAATCACTAACTGAGTAATATAGGGTAAATTACTTACTTTATTAAACTGGGATATTTACGAGAAAATTTTTGAGATACTCTTTATCGGGTAAACAAGGAAGTCGTTACATAAGATAACTAGAGTCTATGATGTACAAGCTACACTTGCCTCTTCACCTTTGTTCAGAGTTCCTTTTTTCTGCAGCTCTAGATCTAAAAAGGGAATTGGGTAATTGCAAGTTAGGGAGATAATCCAAAGCTAGGAGTCTTCTTATTTGTGTTTCTGTATGTAGGTTAAAGTCACAAGGAATAAAATGAAGGGGAGTCTCTACAACTTGCTTACGTTCTAGCTCCTCTAAACCCATAAAGGAAGTTGTAAAACTAAGGGAAATTTTCTTTTTCAGAAGGTAATAATTTAAAGGTAAAGGCAATTAACAGGATTCCAAAATTTTTAATAAAGTAAGTCCTAAATATCAGATAAGGAAAACTTAGGAAATCTCAACCAAAAAAGGTTGGTATATAACACCTTATTAACAGGGTGCATAAACTGTAGATAAAGGAAATTGTAATACAGTAACAAAAGCCCTTATCAAATTAAGAAGGATTTCTTATTCTATATAGAAAAGTTTTGACTTTAAAATGTAATAGCTTATAGTCTTTTTATTCCTGAAGTTTAGTTTCCTTTTTAGGAAGCCCTTAAATAGACGCGTCAACTCAGGTCAACCCATCCCACCCAAGGGAGTTGGAGTTCATTTGTCTTGTAGAATGACTTTATATCTACTAATCACAAAAGTAGAGTAACACGCTATTCGAAAAGAGTCCCGGCACCTTTTCCAGGTAATAAAATATTATAATAGCAGGAAATACCCCTACGACTGCATTTCCTCTTTCGGCGAGTCCTTCTTACGGAATTGACGGCATTCTCTTTCCCTTGTCAAGCTCTTGGAACAACCTTTAGTATAAATACTAAGCCCTAAATTTAAAAAAGTTTTTCGATTTGTAACTTATAGTTAATTGTTAGTACACTTTAAATTCCGGGAATACTTGTAAACATTTGGCTTTTGGTGGATACTAAAAAGAAAGTAAGACCGGGTTCATATTCGAGGAGTAGAAGTTTAGCAATAGTGAAAGTTTGATAGAGATGTTAATAGAATATCACAATTCGACGAAAAAAACCAAGTTCCCGGTATGGTATAGAAGTAACTAAAGAACCATACGAATATCCAATTAACAGAAGTTAAATCCCTTTTTTATTAACGAGTGCTTTAGTTTTTCTTAATGAGTTATTTAAGCTAAAATTTTTCAAGGGCTTGTATGGGGTGCCCTGGATCAATACAATATTATTTTCTAAAAATTAAGTGTTGGGTTCTGGATAGAATATGAGGTTTCATCCATTCGTAAAAAGGCGGGTGCTCCTTATAGACTTTTATTAAAATGGGAAGCTCTCGATAGGAAGTACTATAGCATACGTCCACAAAAAGAAACTTAAGCGGGATTCGGTCCTTAATGTTAGTGCTTAGTTCTTGGGATTGACTATATACATATATTACCAAAGCATCTCTTAGACAAGAATACGAATATCATAAAAAAGCCTATCTGGCTCAACACAAAGTATATATAATAGAATTCTCATTACAAAGTACAAGAAAGTACAAGGGCAGAACTCTACTGTTGACGCAAACCAAGATAGATATAAAAACCCTAGTTAAAAAGGGTTAACCTTTCACAAAACTTAAAATTTCCTACTTAGGATAGGGGATCTCTATATAAGTTATTTAGGTATTCTGTAAAACGGATTAAATATAATGTCTAAAAAAGAGTTTTCTTATTACAGGGATTCTCTGAAGTTAAGAATGAGCCTTCATCTATGATCCCTTAATAAAGAAGACATATGTACATAATAAGTCAAGGGGCCCTTAATAAGGATAAAGAGAATGCTCTGGATTTGCAAAACTACGCCTTATTTCTTTGTTTGGGCGGAATAGCTTATTTGTATTCTTTTTCTAGGACTAGTGGAACTACAATACACTGGGAATGTATGTCAAGATCCAAATGTAAAGTTTATCCCGATTTTACTATACTTTTTTGGAGGGGTAGGTTGTTTTACTTCCGTGGGCGAGGCTTTTGCATTACTGAGTACTAACCGGGGCTTGGGTATCAAAACTTACTTTATTTTTACCCGCTTTCGGAAGTATAAAAATCAGATTCTTCTACGAAAGTGAAAAAGTGAATAGGAAGGTATAATTAACCCTTTTAGGAGACCTGAGTTATAAGACTTTGCTTTTACATACTTTACTTCAGCCATTATTCTTTATTTGTCCGGAACTCTTATTTTTCGTTTGAATGTAAGTAGATAACAAAGGAAAAATATTCAGGCTTCTTTATACGAAGCTCTTTAGAATATGAAATTGAAAAAAACAAATACTAGGGGTTGGCTCCTCCTGACTAGCAATTCTTACAATGTATTCGTTTTATATTCATTAGTGGTACTTCCTTGCATCTCATGCTGAAATCAGGTAAAAAGTTTGATTTAGTGACGTTCTAGAAATTTATAAAATTTCTAGCATTCTCGTAGTAATTGCTGGGTGTAACTCTATAGGAGAAGGGCCGGCAGGAAATGAAGTTTATTGAGTTTTTTCCTTGTTAGATTAGAGAAACCTTGAGATACTTGGAGAAAGTGGGGCATAGTTTGTTATTATTCCTAAATTCGTAATTGAAGTAGCTTGTAAAAATAGGTAAATTAAAGTTTAGTCGTAGCACTTGTAAAATCCTACTTCAAAATCCATACGGGACTCTTTCTTCTATTTGCGAGCTTCTCTTTTAAAAGATTGTGTATCCGAGTTATGCGCTGTGTCTGCGCTCAGTACTTTATTTGCTGCGGAACAACACAACTAAACAAGAGGAAGTATCCACCTTAAAATTTAAGTAACTAAGTTTTGAAAGCTATAATTATTCTTTTGAGAGTGTACCCGCTCAAGAAAAGTGCACATCCGTTCCTTCGCCGTAACACGTTGTTGAAAAAGAAAATTTACACTAGTGGAGTATCTTGCTTTAGGCCTTTTGATAAGATACTACGCGCCTTTTTATTGTCCAAGAGTTCCCCCACATGCGCTCTCTGCCGAAGATCCACCTATACCTACTTACACCGGAATACCCACCATCTTTCTTGCTCTTTCTTAATTACTTTTTGCTTGACTTGCCGTTGTAGCTAGACTCTATATCTTGTATCTTATCTTATAAGTGTTTCTTATATAGTTATTACATTACTAAGTAATGGTATAGTGGAATAGAGTTTATAATAGTAATTGATAAGTAGAGTTATGGGGCATTCTTAAACAAGAGGGTGTTTGTTTTGCTTGTATTAGTAGTTTAAGATAGTTCTCTATTTATTCCCCCCGCCCTGTGTTCTTATCGAAGAGGATAAGGACTTAATAGATATAGGAAGGAGTTTTTGCTACCGACTGGAGCGTTAGCAAGGGAGGTTAAAGCAGAGAGTAATTATAGAGATATTGACTCACACCTCACACTAGTATACCCGCCACACTTGACTTCTTTGCTTTATA
The DNA here is from genome assembly GCA_036897445.1 of Pelargonium tetragonum. NCBI lineage: Eukaryota > Viridiplantae > Streptophyta > Magnoliopsida > Geraniales > Geraniaceae > Pelargonium > Pelargonium tetragonum. The sequence goes on from JAYMTL010000013.1 coordinate 181,769, forward strand.
CTTCTTTTTTTCTTTCTTTAATGACTTTGTAAAAAAAGCTTTCTATCTAAGCGATTCTGATACCTAAAATCCGGCTTATGGTTAACCTTCCAGGGGCCCCTCTTCCCTATTTGCAGTAAAAAAATATTCGAACAAAATTGATCAATTCCGAAAATTCTTGGTATCAAAACTGGATTTTTTTGGGGTTCTTCATCAGTATCTTGGTAATAAGTATTGGTTTTTTACCGGGGGTAGAAGCGCAAATCTGTTAAATAAAAAATTCTACCACATATTTAGGCATTTTTTACTAGTCATTTAGACCTATACAGCTACAGGGTATGTACAAAAAAAATCTTCTGTGCCAGTTTATTTACGAAGACACGGGAAACCCTTAGACGTGGCGTAATTGCTTAAGCTTGATATCCGTAATCTAAAAGTGTAAGTGTATCAAAACCCTGTGTTGAAGAAAGCTAATTATTGAACTTATCCAGATCGGAATTCGAAGGAAGTTAACATGTAAGGCTCGAAAATTCTACTTGTAGTAAAAGGGTGGGGTTAATCACTCGGAAACTAAAGAACTAGGAAGGCCAAAAAAGCCACGGCTATAGGCTAAAATAAGGTATAATCAAATGTATATTAAGAAGCTTCTCTGATTGCTTTAAGAACTGCCTATGAATTTCTCATTCATATAGGGAAAAGAGAAAGTTATCCAGGGTGTTAGGCTAATAATGAGTCGCTTTTAAAGTTAATAGGATGGGCTGTCCGGGGCTCCTATAAGGGTAACGAAGCTAAAACCTTGTTCATATAGATACCCGGGGGTTGCGCGGCTAGGACTCTATTCAAAAGGTACTAGAAAAGGCATTGTCAGCGTATTGTAAAGGATTGATTTTAGGTAAACCCATGCAGATAAAAAAGGGAGCCTATATTTAGTTAAGTTTCAGAACAAGGCTCTGAAGTCAGAGAAATTTATGGGTCCCGTACTTGACAAGGGGAATGCCTAAAGTTTAAAAAATTTACCTGAAGATTGATTATTTCTACCATTCTAGTTTCCCACTTCGAATTTGAAAGCAGAGTAGAATAAGTTTCCATAGCGCGAATAGAAAGCTTAAAAAGAGTAACCGGATAGGTAAAAATAAAAAGCGGTGTTTCATACTCTCCTTCGAAATTTTCTGTGTTTATTAGGTAGGAAAAGTCACAAGTTATACATTTCGTAGCGGTTTGATATCTACTATATTAAGTATACAAATTAAGAAAGATTTCAAAACCCAAGGTGCGCTATGTTAATTACATACACATTATAGATAGATAGATAGAGGGATTTTCCATTAAATTAAGTTAGATAGAATATATAATCTAATTATCCTAGTGATTAAGGAGTAAAATAGAAATAAAGTACATAAACGTAAGGTTACTTTTTAGTTCTGGACTTGGTTAAGTGCAGGGATTAGCTCTATTAGGACGCATACTTTTCTTAGATCTTAAAGCAACTCTTCATTCTTAGGAGGGTAAATCTAGTATAAAGACACAGGAAGGTCTGAAACCTCCTCCTTTAGATTACAAATTAGTAAATCTTAAAAGACCTTTTTTTCTCCGTAAACCTTGTTTCAAAGGGCAATAATAAAGTCTTTTTTTACAGACAAGAGATAATTCTAAATACGGGGCCCTTTCTTCACTACTTTTATAGAACACTTACTTAAAGTCTAGTATATACAAAAGTTTATCTTCGATAGTGATGCCTACACTTCTCTGATTAACTACCTTTCACAAATCCTTCTCAGAGCTCTGATTTACTCTTGATATTAGTTAGAAATTTTTAAAGAAAGTCTCCAAAAGAGAGCTTAGTGCGTGCTGCTACTAGGTTTCCCTTATTTTAATCATATACAAAGTTTTTGCGAGTAAATAGACTCAAATGCCCGGAATTGTACAGAGCTGTATAAGACTTTTTTATTCTACAGCCGTCCTGGACTGGAAGAGATTCTCTCTCTTAACATCTACCTGGAGGAATTAAACCGGGTTTTCGCATAAAGGGAACTAATAAACCATAGGATATTTTATTTACTACAAGAGCCCCTACCAAAGATTTTTTTGAAATAACTAATTATTTGTAAAAGGAAATCCGGTTAGTAGTTAAAAATTAGGCTTTTTATCTAACCAAAATTATTGTATAGTTAGAATTCTTCGGTCTCATACATGCTGCTTTTTAAAAGTGGATAACTAACAAAGATTAAAAAAGATAGATATTGATGAAAATCTTCTTTATATTCTATATTTAAATTTAACGAAACGCCTGGCTAAAAGCGACGCTCTCCTAAAGTCACTTTTTACGTAATATTAAAAACGACTTTGCTCGAACACTTCCTAAGGGACTCCTGTATTCATCTATTCCATATAGGTTAGGATAGGTTAGGGGTCTTCCTTTCCCTTGATTTAAAAGGTAATGTCTTTTTTTGTAAACAAGGGGTAGAAAGAAGGGGCAAATCCCTCGCACTGGCATAACTATGCTAAACTTAAACTAAGAATCAGACAGTTACAGATTCCCTCTTAAAAGAGGTCTAACACACGAATAAATCTTCCTAAAAACAAGGAAGAAAAATAACAGGGAGTTGATCCTCTATAGCTCCCACTTACTTGACGAGAAGCTTCTTAGTTATTCAAGTAGTAAAGGTTTTTTAGATGGATAACCATATACTATATCAAAATCAAAATGCAGATAATTATACATAAAGATAGAAGTAGATACTGCTTTATCAGGGCCCCCTAAGAATTCCACTACAGATATTTAATTAATTAAAATGCACTAAGATTTTTCTTAGCTTGTTTCTAACTAGTAGCACCTTTAGAATTTTTAAATGAAAGTTTACTTTTTGACTTTGGATAGCTATATAAAGAACCTTAAAGACTTTCTTACAAAAGTGACAGGGCCCTTACTATTCAGTACCTACGTACCTGATTATGTTAGCACTTTGTTCTAAATTATTAAATCCTCAAAACTAAGACTCGCTTAAGTACTGTGGTGAATACACTCTCACTCTATTTTACCTAATATTAAAGAAAAAGTCTTGATCCATATCATAATTAGCTAGAGTTTAAGAAATTAGGAGCTTGCCTGAACTGTTTAGAGTAAATAAAAGGGTGTAATCCTTCGAGAGTAAAGAAGGCCGCAACCTTATAAAAGATACACATGGATAAGTATGAGATGCTTGATGTAAAAAGAGAAAGAATCTTATACAACTACTCTTGCACTAACTATTTCCAAAGCGAAATTACGAAATACCTGCCCAGAAGTGTCTACCTTAGAGTTCTCCTTTTAGGATATTGTTACCCCTTTTTTAAGGAATTCTTTTTCTTATTCCTGACCTACCAGATTAGAGTGAAAGAGTAAGTTACAAATATACTAAGACTAAGTTCTTTGACCCTTTCCAAGGAACAGAGGACTCTAAAAGCCCCTATTATAAAGCAACCTTTTTTTGTTTAAATTCATGTTCTTTTTATCTCTGGAAAAAGACTAAATCTTAATTTGTTGCAATATATAAATGATTAACCCCTCGTTTGATTTAAGCGCGTACTGATCTAAAAAGGGATCCCTGTAATATTCGTTTTTCTGATATAGCTATTAGGCTAAGAAGTTTCTTTCTTAGAAGTGGGTGCGTAATCGTGTAGAAGCGAATTCCTTCTATTTAGATAGACTTTCCTTGAGAGATAAGACCTTTCCGGTAATTAAAGGGAGGCTGTAAAGGATTCTTGATGTTATGCTTGTTTTACTGACTAGCTAAGGGGGCAATTTAGGATCTAGTTTCTTTTAACACAACACGGAAAGTACTTATACTAAAACTTAATTAGAGAATCCCTGTTTACAGAAGTCAATCTTAGGGCTATATAATTCTTTTGAAAAAAGGAGCTTGGTAAACTAGCAAAGAAAGTGGGTCTATTTATTACTTAAAGGGGGAACCTAAAAGAGCATTACAACGACTTTTTCCTAGAGTCTAGAACTTATATTATTATAGCGATAGCGTAAACTTATCTACTCCTGTATATGTAGACCGCATTGCGGGTTACTATACTAATAGAGGCTAGGGCGGAATTTAGGGTGTTAATATCTAACTTTTAAGAGACTCTCCGCCCCCTTTGTCCGTAAAGCAAGGTATACTGCTCCCTATTTCAGGCTGGGAATTTCCCATAAGCGGAGGAACTAAATAAACAAAGAATTACAAATTCATTTTAATAAGTACTAAATAGTTATATCCCTTTCTAGGTTTTTGGGGGAGCCCTTTTACTATAAGTGAGTCTCTAGTTTTTGTATATTAACATAGGTAGCGTTACCTTAAAATCCGTGGTATCGAGTAAAGGGGTTTTATTTTCCTTTCGAAACAATATATGAATGCTCTGTTTTAGATGTACTAGATTTTTATCTTCGTTTGACACGAGGACTGAAGAAAGGGCTTGAGTAAGAGTAGTTAAAACAGATTTTATTTCTAGGAAAGTCCCAAGTTCACAATTTTTTAAAATGAAGTCCCTGTTCCTCCTTATTCGGCGTTGGTTCTAAGAGCCCTGTAAATAAAAGTATACCCATGGATTTTCTTTTTACATTTTTAGGTATCCGGACTTCCTAATAAATTGTTGAAGATAAGGCTTGAACTCTGGTACACCTTAATAAAAAGTGGATGTCTTACCACTCTTTATCCTTAGAGTTTTCCTTACCTGTACTTGCTTATAGGAATTCCCTTCGTTTATCTAAAAAAGAGAGATTCCTCAAACCCTTACTCCAAGAATGGATACTTTATAAGGACTTACCTCTCCCTAATTTGATACAAAAGAGCCCACTCTAGACTTATTTGTAAAAGAAAAAAAAATTAGACAAAAATAAAGGAAGAATACCTGTATAAAAAGAAGTTTTAGAATTTTTAGGGGAAGTTTATCTTTGTTTGTAGTACTCTATTTTACCTCAGCTTATTAACATATGATAGTAATTTCGGATAAATTCTTCTCGGTTATAAGGAAAGGGATCCTAAAAAGGGCTTTCTTGGGCTCAAGAATCTCACTCTTTGTTTAAAGTTTCATATAAAATATTAACAAAGTAAAAAGGAACCCCTGTTTAGGCATTTATTATCTTATTTATCTACTCAAATTTCTAGCACCTAACGGGGTTTTCTTAGGATTCAGAAAGTCTCTTTAACCTTCTTTATAAAGTGTTTTCCTTGATCGACTTTTTTTGTACAAATAGCGCTGCGGCACTCGAGAATAAGTCTAAAAAAAGAGTTAGTAGATAAAGGTTACTCTGTCACGTGAGATATAGTTTGTGAAAATAGATAGTTTTTTGACCTAAGCTCAAGGCCTCCTGGTGTTGGTATTCAAAGCCAAACTAATTTTGAGTACTTATAGTCCTATTAAGAGTGTTTTACAGAACTTTTTATATTATACTACTACATTACAATTTTGTCATAGATTTAGTTAGAAATTTTATTGAGAATTCCGCGCAATCGCGAGCTTTTATTCCTTGTGTTCACGGAATCCCTTCCGTTTTTAGAGCCCTTACTTAGATGGTTCACAAACCCAGTGCCCCTAGAGCCGCGTATTTCAAGATTTACCTATTAAACAACCCTTTTTCTAAAGTCAAGGCTTAGTAGTTAGAGAATCTACTTTAAAGGGGTCCTTACAGGCTTCTTCTATTTAGGATAAGAAATTGATAGAAAGACTTATTAAAGATTGCCCCTAAAAACAAAAAAGGGTAAAAACTTGTAGGCCTATAAGCACATCATTACAGGGACCGTTTTTATCTGGTATCAGATGGAAGCCAAGCTCCTAAATAAAGAATAGAGGACCGGAATTTAGTCAAATTCATTTTTAGTATAACCTTCTTAAACTCTAGCAAGCATTTCAACAACCCCTTTTAAGCTTTATGAAGAAAATCTCAGTTACACAGATATATTTAAGGATAATAACTCTACTAATTCTTAATCCTAGCTCCGGAAATACAAATAACGTTTTTATTGCAAAAGGTACACCCCCTGCGCTTAGAATCCTGTTTAAAATTTTAATAAATAAAGGAACCCCTAAACTCAATTCTAAAGTCTTTTCTTAATTAGGTCAACAAGAGTTTTTTATAGCTAATACTTAGATTTTGGTTTCTTAGGTTCGTAATAATAAAATCAAGGAATAAGAGAACTGTAAAGCTAAAGGGTTTCCCAGTTCAAGATAGTAATGAAGGCTTTAGTGAGTATAAAGAAGCGAAGCTGAGGTAAAGTCAATTTGTTTCTAGTAAATGAGGTAGAGTAGTGAAAGTCTGCTTTTTCTTTTAACGAATTACCTACGAAATGAAGTAAAAAAGGAGTCCGGAACTCTTTTCTAAATATCAAAGGAAGGGTTCTTTTTCATTTCCGTTGTTAAATCTCTTAGGAATATACAAGAGATTTGTCAATTTTAGAGGCTGTTCTTTCCTAACCAAATCTTAAAGAGAAGGTGGAGTCTATAACTAGTTAGCAGTCCTTTATTTCCGTTTTAGGGAGGAGTAAACAGGATTCTATTTTTTTATAAAGGTTCTGTAAAAGTAAGTCTTAAATCTCCGATAAAAAAAGAAAGGTATAGTAAATATAGATTCTAAAAACCTTTGACATACAACCACTTGAGAGATCTAAACTATAAAAGCAAGATTTTATAATAACTAAGAACCTTTCTGAATTCCACAGTTTTCTTTATCTTAAGCCCTTTTTTTTTTGAAAAGTAACTCTTTGTTTATTCCTTAAAAGGGGGTTTAAGGCTATTATAAAGACAGGCATTTTGCAGAGAGTCTTGGATTTTATAAGGAAGTTTATTATAAGAAATGCTACCGGATAGGCTTTAATTAAAGAAAGGTTTTCAGGACAATTATAGAGTCTCCGTTAGATCAAGCCACAAAAAAGCACTTATGTCACAATAAAGGGTGGTACCCAATCTCTACTCTCTAGGAAACTTAGTTACATTAAACCAAGGGGAGCAACAAAAACCAAGACACTTAAGGGATTCCTTGTATTTTAGGACAAGGCCCCGGACTGCAGGAGCTTTTAAGTACTTGTTTTATCGCGGAGCTTTCTTAGGTATTATTCAAGAAATATTGATAACTTACGGAAGTTTTTTAACTTTTTCCGGGACTTCTTAAAAATGAATTAAAGTTGTAAGGTCTGTTAGGAACGGCGGCTTGCTCTAATATTCGCTTATATAACATACTAGGAGTCTCTAAATAAACGAGGTGTGACTTTGTACCTTTCACCGGAAAGTGCTTAATTCTACTTTGATCCAGATAAGGTACATAATTAAAAGTTACAGAATATCTATAAGAATCACATAAGATCCAGTTGATAAGCTTGACCCACTGCCCAAAATGAGGGTCCTTAGTAGCAACATTTTTAATCTCAGTCCTGTGTTGTCCCAGATTCGGCACACCTTGTTGAATTAATCCTTTCTGGGATAAGCCCTTACCCTATTTTCACTGCGAGTTCAGCACGGGGACCTATACTGTATTTACAATTAAAATGAAGCGGGGTCTTAGTGACACTTTCCCTTGAATATTGATAAAAAAAACTGCACAAGATGATAAAGAACCTAAGTGTATTCCCCAAGTTTCTCCTATAAAGCTCTACTTGAAAAACCTGCAAGACTTTTTTAAAAAGATTCTGGTTAGAGTACACAGGTATTATAGATTTCAGTGTTACTTTTTTTGCTTTAGTTCTAAGGTTTGTTTCCTAAAAAATTTAGGTGTTGTTATACAAATTTAAAGCTGTTAACCCGTAATAGCAGTAAGCAGAAAAGTTTCTCTTTTTTATTTCTATTTATTTGTAGGCTAGTCTTTCTTTCTGGCTCAAGTGGGTCGTTTACAACAAGCTTTTTTATGAGTCCTCAATCCTTTGTCTATTACGAGCGCGAGGGAGCTCCTTACCGTATCAATTTCCCTTGCGGGAATCCTATACTATAGATTTTGGGTTTTTTAAAAGGAGGCCCTTTTGAACAGGAGGGCCTTGCTCAATAAATAAGTGTAATTAATAAGGCCCTCTTCGATCAAGTTAAAACCAGAATCTCTAAAGAATCCACTGGCTTGATATACCTCATTTAGTCAATACTAGACTCTTTTATTACTTCTGAAGTAGCCCCGTACAACAATAAGGATTACCCTTAATAACCAAACTTGAGTAATCTCTAAACCCTTGTAGTATCCAAAAGTTACCTTCAAGTACTGAATTTCAAAACAAGCTAAAAAACAGGGGATCCCTGAAAAAGCAAGCAGCTGTCGCGGAATAAAAATTTATTGAGCCCAATTTAGACTATATTAAATAGAAAGAGAGTCTCTCAGAATCGTTATTTAGCTAATACATTTTTGGCTTACCCGCGTGAATAACAAAAGGAAATCCGTAGTAGTTAATTAGAATAGAAAAGACATAGGTTCAAGTCTTGTGGTATGGGTGGTCTAGAATTTACTCGGATAATTTGAGATAGACCCTTCTTATAATTATAAAGTCTAGTAAACTCGTAGGGTCTTAGCAATATAAAGAATAATCTGTAAATCTTAAATAAAAATAGGTCCTGAACTACAGCTTCAAAAAGGATAGTATTTCGCCACACTTTAGTTGAGTTAAAGAAATTTTTTACCCCTGCTGTTTATATAAATTTCTTCCTCAAAATCTATGACTAAGACTTTATATATATTTTTTTGTAGAACTAAGGGGTTTTCTTTTCTTTCTAACAAAAAACTTACTTGTAATTATAAAGGACTTAGGGATATTATATACTTTAGATCCAACCTATTCTCTGTTTCGCCTTAAGCGCCTTATCTTAGAACTCTACTTTTGTAACCTAGGTCAAAGGAACGTTTTCTTTTTAGAGTTAAATCCGAGTTTTCAGAATATCGAGACTTTACATATTTTTATCTTATTAATTAGGCTGCAGAGGAATCCCGGTGTTCAAGTAAAGCCCCCTTGGTTAAGAAAAACTTTTGGTAAGCCTCCTTATTCGTGCATTAAAAGCTTGCTTAGGACATACCCCTTGTTTTTTCCGTTTTATGAATAAAACGAATTCTGCAAGTGAAATAACAGAAAACGGGGCCTGTATATTAACGGGTTACTTTACACACTAAGTAGAGTTTTTCCCAGCCCCTGCTTTTGATCTGAAATTTGACTGGACATGTACTTACAAGGATAATTCTGAGTTAGAAGTAGATTTGCATAAGAGGAGGGGCAGCCTAAGACAATTCGGAGCTTTTTTACTATATGTATTGGACTTTCCCTAAGGAAGTCCTTTTTTTAAGAGAGCCTTTTTTTTTTATTAGTTTTCTATATAATATAAGTAGGCTAAAATTTCTGGGAAACAAGCATTTGGAGAACTCCCTTTCTAAAAATAGACTGCGCTTTATAATACAACTAGTGATTTCTCCTTTTAAAACCAGGGGCACCTTACTGGGTATGTAATAACTAAGAAATCGTGTGAAATTTTTGTAGTATATAGTCTAAAAATAGAGGAGTGTCGTAGGATTACTATTTTTATGGTTTGATATTATCCAAGTCCTAAGGGGTTAAGGGGTCCTTTTAAAGCAAATTATAACGTACGGAAAAAGGCATACAATTGGTTTAGCTCTCTGCGCACTTCTTGCGTTTATACCTTAAGAAGTTAAAAGACTATACTAGTTTTAACAAGCATGGGCTAGTTTATTTTCAGAACTTGAACAGGTGTAAGAGATCTAATATAAAGTAACAAAATTATTTTATACTTCCTTTATTTTTCATTTTAAAGAAAGGGAAGAAATCCTATATAGGAAAACAAAAAAAGGTACCCCCCTCTTAGAAGGGGTTTCCTTAAACTTTTTATCTTTCCTTTATTGGGCTAGCGGAGTCTAAATCGTGAAACTTTACTTTAAAAGAGTCTTTCCGAAAAGTTTATTAGTATCCGGTGGCTTAAACGGAAAGTAATTTGTACTCCTAAGCAGGGTTCCTAAGGGTAGTTATTAAAAAAAAGTCAAGAAGAAAGGGGCCCACTGAAATTCCTAATACAAGGAGAAAGAGCCGCTAATAGATGCTTAGTATCTGCTGTACTCGTATAGTAGGATAAGATTTACTTAGAAAAAAGGAAGAAATTCTAAGATAATAAAACCAGTGAATTTCGTATAAACAGGGCATTCTTTCATTAGTAAGTTTGATGGGCGATTGCACTTAACCGGATCCTGGATTCTTGGTATATAATAAAAATCTAAGAAGAGAGCATATACTTTTTTACGTGACGGGTTTTTTCTTCTACTTTTTGCGGCGAAGTAAACTAAAATTATCTTTCCTAAATTATGCGTTTATTCTTTCCTTTTTTAGACCTCTGTTTTCCTTGCCCAAAAAAGTTTCTTTGGTATGTATTACTTATAGAAAATAAAAAAATGCAACCAAAGACTATAGCAAGAATCAATTTCCTTTATCAAGTTCTGATTAGTTTTTTCTATATTGAACTTCAAACTCTATGTACTGGCCCAATGTGTGTCTAGAAAAGCGCGCCTTTTTCGTTTGATTTCAAGTGGTTAGAGCACGGGTTCGTGGAATTCGCATGTAAAGGTTCAAGTCTAGTCAGTTAAGGTCTTTTACGAAACACTTCATTATCAAAAATGAGGATTCTCAAGAATCCCAGCTAGTATAATAGTTTGATTTCAGCGAACTATCTATCATGATACTTTCCGTTTTTCTCGATACTTGCCCTAGTAAATCTTGGTCTGCATATTGAGTATAGCACGGGAGCTCCTTATAAACCTCAGAAGTTTATTTGTTTATAGTGTCTATAACAAGTAAGTCTTCTCCGTTTAGCAAAAAAGCTAACAAATTTAATAGAGGTTCTTTTTAAGAGTTATCAGAATTTGTACTTTCTTTCATAAAAAGGAGTTTAGCATTATCTCAAAAATCTTTCTATAGTATGGCTCGCGTGTACCCTGTCTTTCCCCTTTCTATGAGTGAAGAACCTGGTGCTGCTAGGAAAACCTTATGAGTTAGACATGAAAAGTTAAAAGATCTTTCATTCAACTGCTAGAGCATTAGAGGGAAGTTTATCTAGTATAATTACAAGCTGCATTTTTTTATAATTGTTTCAAAATAAGGAAGGTCTTTCAAATAATTACTAAAGAATATCCAGTCTTAAATCAGCTTTTTTACTAAAGCAAAATCAGGGAAATAATTAGGATACATATCCCTTACATAAAGTAAACTCCAAGTCCTTCGTTATCTACTTAAAAATCCTTCGAACAACAACTTATAAATGAGCTAGCTTAAAACGTCTTGTTATTTAGTAAAACTCTTTTTCTGCTCAGTGTCTGATCTATAAAATTTAGTCAACTTTCTTTTTATATATCACTTAAGGGTTACCCACATTAGACTTTAGTTCACTCCTTTTTTATTCATCCACAAATTACCTTTCACTATAAAGAAAGTAGTCTTTAACCCTTCCCTTAATCCAACAAAAATGTAAACTAACTTATTTGTATTTTTCAAAGATCTCAGAACAAAAGGGAGTCCTTCTTAAACGAATACCCGGATTCTTTAGATTAGGCCCCGAAAGAGGAACACTTTGAAATATATAATCAACAAGTAGTCGCTGGCTTAAGAAAACTCATACGGGAGCCTCTTGCAAAAATAAAGATATCAACAGCTATGAAAAAGACTAATACTATACTGAGTTTTAGACTTAACATCCGAAATGAAAAATATCCGTAAGGAAGATTAGCAGCTACTCATATTTATTTATCGGCAACTTACTCTGGCTGGTAATCAGTCTTAAATTTACGTAATGTATATAATAAAATATAGGATCCGGCAAAGAAACTTATTTGGATTTTTGTTAGGTAACTCCTTAATAAAGTAGCTAGCTTCACAGTTAAATAAACTTTAACTTAATGGGGGTGGACTCTTCCTTTTCAATCAAACAAAAAGGGTTTTTTAGTATCTACCCAAGGCAAGAAAGAGACTCCCGGTTTTATTATTTAAGCTCAAAAATATACCCGAAAACCCCAAGTAAAGATCCCTAAAAATAGACTTTTTTTTAAGGATTCCTTTAATGAGTCTAAAAAGAGCAAGAGACTGAGGAGGCTATTTGCTTCTAGTTTATCAAGGTTCTAAAGTTCTGTATTTTTAAACTATAGACTACAAGGAGAATCTTTTATTAACCTTAATATCTCTAGTTCCAAAGCTAAATGCGATAAGGGATAAAGAGATTAAATAGAAGCACTTTATACTTTTCATTTAGAACAATAAGTTAAACGCGCATAGGCAAAAGAAGCACACTTACTTTACTCCTTTTTTAGTCTGTCTAACGCCCAGAAGCCCTCCTTGGCTAGAGTAGGACTAGATCCCTTCCTAAAGACCTGTGAAGAAGTGCTATCCGACAAAGAGAGAGTACCCGTCTGGATAAAAAGTACTAAATATTTAATCAATTAGCTAATATATCAGACCCTGAGAAGGCCACTCTGCCTGTAATATGCAGGTAAAACGACTACTGGTAAGGCTTCCGGTTTCTCATGGAAGGTTAAAATTCGAACCCTTACTAAATTTGTTTTTGCACTCGGAAACGCTGGATCTAAAAACATCACGTTACTGTTTACTTTTTGTTTATTTTCATAACTTTTCTGAGAAAAACCAAACTTAAAAAAGACGACCCCGAGGTATAATAAGCCCACTTCGGAAACTATAGCTTATTGAGCTAACTGAGTATCTATCTAAATTCATATACGAAATATCTAGTATTAAATTTTATCTTAAGAGCCTACGATCTCCTTTGCGAGTCATCTTGGACTTCTAAAAGGCAATATCCCTCTAGCGTTAATATATCTTTCCATAAGCAGCTGGGTAGAAATTTTTAATTGGTGTAGCTTAATATTCTTGTATTTAAACACGGGTCTACTACCTAAAAGTACATAAGGATTTCTCGAGCATGCATCTCTGAGGTTTTTGCTAATAGCTTAACTTTAGGGTAGCAACCCAAGAGGAAAGTTTCAAATGAGAGACCTACACGCTTGTATCCTACGGAGCTCCTTCTCCTTATTTATCTCTCCTTATCGACGAATACTTTGTAAAAACCCTTTGATTTAATCTTGGTTTACTTCTGTAGCTATCCTCCTGGGCGAATCTTGATCTAAATACTGATTGCTATTTTCGTTTATATTAGATACTACTCGATTTGAACCAACGACTCTCGCCGTAAGAAAGCAAGGACTCTAACCACTGAGTTAGGTGTAAAGGGGTCCCGCTCACTATCTCTAAAGTAGGGAACTTTATTAACTATTTTATATAATTACGAAGAAAATACTAGAAGGCAGGAAAAAGGTTTCAATACCTATAACTGTAAAAGCTATCTAGAGACTCTAAACTGAGCAGATCTTCTCTAATACTACGAATAGTCGCTATCTTATACTTTTTCCACCCTTGATCAGCTGGTAAGAATAATAAGCTATGTAATACAAACTCGATAAGTAAAAAGTACAAGTAATTTTCTTTAATTATTAAGGGCTCAGGAAGATTCATATGAGAGAATATGACGCAGACTTTGCCAACAGTTAAAAAGAGTTTGAGTATAAGACTTTTCTATTACAGGTAGGAACAAATCGCTAGTGTTGTATCTCATTTCCTATTAAATCCCCTGCCTCTGATAGAAGTGAAGTCCTGGTTTAGATATAATACCCCTTATTATTTATGTAGATTATTAAATTCGGAAAAGCTGTAGATGCTCCTCTTAATTATCTTAATTAGAATTACGCAAAGCAAGATCCTATAACAAACAGTAGTATCAGGATTTTAATTATCTGAATTACCAAAACAATAACGGTCTAGACTTCAAAAGTCGGCCTTTCGATTTTCTCCTGCCCCAATAAGAGGATTTCGTAGGTAGTTGTTCTCGTGATTCGTGAAAAACCATTCCTATTTAGTGTTAGTGGGAGCCTTTTTTATTACTTTACTCTCTTTTAGTACTTCTAAGTTTAGGGTAATTCAGAGTATCAAAAACTTTTGGAAAATTTTCTATACATTCCTAGAATTCCTCTTTTTCTGTTAGGGTAGAGACCTGGCCAGCTTGTAACGTAATTCGTTTTGTACTTTTTTATAACCAGTATATAAGGAGAACCTTGTATCCATAATAGAGTTATTCTGTAGGACCTGGTCAGCCTCTTGATTAAAAAAGAATTACTAAAACCTTAACGCTTACTTTTTACCGGCCTGGTACGAGTTTTATTCAAATGATTATAGCAAGTCAAGTATTCGGATAAAAGGTTAATTATCAACAACAAAAATCTCTTTTATAGAGTATCCTTTATACTATAGTTTTTTATTTAAGGGGTTGCCCTTGCCCTAGTTAGAAAAAAAATCCTTGGAAAAGTTAACACCTTAAACTCCTAAAAGCATAAGATTACAAAATTAGAATCTTTATAGGCCCGTGTAAAAGTAATACCTTATGAACCCGTTAAAGGTAAAATAAAAGTAAATACAGTATAATAAAACCTCGCAGTACTCAGTTGTCAAAACTTAATGTAACGAAATGTAGGACCCTCCTTTTTAATTCAACTTGCCATATTATTGTATGTTCACACAGGGATGCCTTTATTTAGTCTTTTTTTCTGAGTCGACTAATAATTAATATATTTTGTATTCCTTAAGCACTCTATTTTTGTTATTACAAAACTTAGATTCCCAGAGTCTTCTTTACACACGCGTTCTTTTTAGTAAGGTGCGGTGGCTGACAAAAACTACTAGTGGGCGTGCTTCTGTCGACTACATAATAGGAGTCTTCACTATTATGTACTGTACTGCAATATTGCGAACTAAAGAGCTCTTGCCGCTGATGACTAATTTAGACTACCGGTTGCACTAAGTCACTATCAGAAGAATGGACCTAGAAAGATTTTGATATGAGTGTATGATACTTGGCTGTTATATAGATGCTCCAGTAAGAAGCCACACCGATTAATAGAAACCTTAGGAAAAGATATATAGAGAATAAGAAGATAGGGGCAAGCATAAACTTTTTTAAGTGGGCGAATCTAAAAGGAGTCAAGCAATAGGATATTTTAATCCATTTCTTGTACTAGAATTGGGACTTGAACTCATGTCTTTCCGGTCTGAAGTGCCGTGGTTTTAACGAATAATAATAGAGTCTCAGCTTGGTAGGCAGTTTATATCTCAATTTCCGCTGCTTTCAGTAGGGTCTTCCGTTTTCGAGATCTTTTTATCTAAGTGATTCCAAGCTCGTCTAATTAGACTCATATGCCTTACTACAATAATACGAAAATGTATATATAACCTTTGGCAGACATTTAAGGACTCTTTTTTCAAGATTGCTCAACTGAACTTCCAACAGGAAAGCTAGTCCGAACCCTCTTTTCGAGTTATGGACTACGCTTTGTACCTTTAATCTTCTAGGAATCTTGATGAGCCACAATTGTAGTAATACGCTGCTAATTTTATTACTCAACGAGATAAATATCTGGTACTTGTAAATCCAAATTCGAATTTCTATTGTTCACCAAGCTCCATAGATTATAAGTCCTTCGACAGTAAAATTAGAGTAGCTACGAGCCAAAGTCAACCCCTAAAACCTAAAAAGAGCCCACTTAATACTTCGTTAAAAGTTATAAGATTTTTTCTTTGAGTTCTGGAGACATACAACTAAAAGAAAGTCTTGCGTAAGTGGCTGTGTAAGTTCATCAGGTGTATACTTACTTTGGTAGGTAGTAAGTTTTTATGAGTAAAAAGGGAGCTACAAGAAGTACTCAGGAATAATTAGGACCTAAATCTACTAAATCTAAATGTCGGCTCCTATACGATGAACAGCCTCTGCTAAGAGATGTTAAAAACGAATATAGTTTATAAAAGGATGGATACTCTTTGTCTTATCTGTCATAACAGTATCTAGTGGAACTTACATAGATCCCTTAAACTTAAAAAGTAGAGAACATTTATAAGAATTTTTATCGATTCAAATTGACTAACCGAGTAAAAACCAAAGCTTTGCTTAAATTAACAGAGTAAGATTATAGAAATAGAATAAGCAGGAATGAAGCTTTAATGCTTGACTACCATTCTGATTAAAAAATGCTATCTATTATGATTTATAACAAAAAAACCTTAAGGGCTGCCTGAGGTAATGCAATTAAGTATCTGATGAAAACAAATAGGATTCCGCGTGATTATTAAACTTTTCTTTACTCAAGTAATTTACAAAGGTATCTAGATCCGTATAAAGTATAAGGCTTTTTTTAAAGCGTTCTTTAGATTCCTTTATTAGGTATTTAAGCCTTGTGTACTTCTATTTTATATAGTTAAGAATTATGACTTGACTCTTAATGTAATGGGATTATAAATTTTTGAAATCTAAGCGAGAATAATACCTCAAGTTAGACGAATATCGCCCCAGATTATAACCTGTGGGTTAATGTAATAAAGTATTCCCATAGATATTTTTTAACAGTTGATATTATCAAAGAAAAAGAGACCCTCAAGAGGAGAGTGCTATTTTTTTCGTGTTTCATTTTATAGTATAGGAGGTACTCCTGTATTAATTTAGGGGTACCCCTTTAAGAGAAAGGTAAGGAAGATAAGTTTCTAACAAGGCTGCTGCTTGTTCTGTTAGTTTAGAGCTAATCTACTCATATCATAGGTTTTTCTTTCTAAAAGAGAAGTGACTACTCGCGCTAGCCGGGTTTCTTAAGAGGAATCTACGAGCAAAGCCTCAAGTCAGGGTTCTCCGTAGTATAGAGAGTTCTTGTATTATAATGAGCTGTCGCCCTTTTATCTTGCACACCTACGAATAGCAAAACTAGTCAGCTGTATAAAGTTTTCAAGTTCTAGACTGGACTAGCAATCCGACTTACACTCTTAATTTTAAGGTCAAAGGCATTGGCTCTTAGATTAAGAAGAAAGTCTCAAACATCCTAGGTTTTGCCATGGAAAAGCAGTGAATAATAGAGTCTTGGGTAGGAAGTGGTATGAAAGGTACTAAGATTACGGGAATAGTTTACATGGGCTATACTTCAGGAATATAAAAAGTACTTTAAACTAAATTAGTAATTGCATTTCATGTAGAGTCTCGATTTTTTCGAGAAGGACTCTCTTGTTATTATATGAACTATACCGTACCGGGAACAAGTACATTTTTTGTATGGTAAGGCTTTTACTCAAATGGGATTTTTTATTTCTTTCTCATTTTAGGGCAAATATGTATCTAAAAAAACATTAAGATTTGTAGAGACTTCTTTCTAAGAATTTTCTAGAGTTCAGGCATATATTAAACCACATGTGGATGGTATCTACTTCCCAGCAAATGGGTAGCTTATTTAAAATCTTGTTGTACAAAAGGGCCTTATCTTAAAAGTATATGGAACATAAAGCAATTCCTTGAAAAAGTATACAGGCGGGGAGGTCTAGTATTAATCTAGCAATACGTCATTTTTTTAGTTAGTATAAAATTCCAAAAAACCAGGAAATGCCGAGGGCTATAGCGATTACGTATACTTTGTGATGAACAGGGGATTTTTAGTAATTTAGATTTAGTTTCTTTATTACCCCTAAGATTAGTTAACTGTCATGCACCTTTGCATATAAACGCTAAACTTCTAAATGAAATTTTATACTTTGTTGAATGAAAAATGAGAGTTAGGTATTACAGCGCCTCTAAAAAAAAGAGTAGCTCTGCTACCTTGTGAAATCTGTCTTAATTCGAAGCCTTCCTAAACTAATTAAGTGTAACGACTATCTTACATTTTATCTTCTACTGCCAGGTTAAGAAAGAGTCCAATGTCTAGCAGGGAACCCTAAGTATATACTTAAATTATTCCTCACTTTGGTGCTAACAAAACCTCCGGAACACAGGGGAAATGGTGAGTCCTTATAATAAAAATAGTAGCTAATCCATTCATGTATATAGATTCAAAAGTCAAAGTCCCTCTTGTGAACACTAAAAGGCATTTTTATTTACGGAGACTCGAATCTCGAAATTTTTTCAGTATTAAAGTCAAAATGAGTCTACAAAAAAACTTGTATAATACCTGACTGACAGAAGATAGTAGTACTGATGGTATAATGCCAAGTAAATTATCTCCGGAGTCCTAAAAGTCTTAACTTTTCTCTTGTATTATCCTTATGTGAAAGTATCCATTTTCTTTTAGGTCATAGGAGAACATACAACTGAGATATAATTTTGACTGCTTTAATAAAAAAATGGCCTTTCCTTGGAGTGCTCCTATATTATTAATGTACCAATGGATCGAAAAATCCCTTTATCCGCATTTGAGTTACTTCCCACAGCAAGGTTAAGAACTTTACAGCACTTAATACTCGGGTTTTGGCTCTGAGAAATTTATATCATACTTTTATTTATGCGCCGTCCTTATATACCTACGCGCAACGCTCCTTAGATGTTGAACTAGGAAACTCCCAACCTTAAAGTTTAGAAATTGGAACCGCCTGTGCTATTATAGACATAGGAGACTCTGCCTCGCTACGCTAGAAAAAAGGAATGCTTTTGAAAAAACTAAACTAAAGTAGGTTAGGGAACAGGGTATATTATATAGTTTAGCTTTTACTCAAAGAGGATACCCAGAAAAAAAGACAAGCCTCTTAACTTACAGACTGTATACTCTAAAAGCTACGGAAAATTGAAACATTTCTTGCATATCCTATTACATTTGTGGTGTAAACCTTCTTTTTAGGACTGCATTCTCATAACTTGTTTAAAAGATACAGAAGCAAATTTATCTTGTTTTTAGACTTCATTTTGAATATTTCGAGCTTCGTTATAAAGGAAAAAGTGTAGTACGAAATATTTCTAAAGGAGTCCTATTAAATACAATACCTAGGAAATGTAGTGCACTCTAGCTAAAATACTAAAATCTTCCAAATTTTATTATAGGATATACGGAACTCGCGGGGGCTCTAGATAATTAATTTGGGGTTGCTTCAATCGTTAGTTATAGCTTTCCTTGGGCTTAGTACACAGCTTTAATCGGATAACTTAAAGGGTGGTCCCTGGAGTTTTCCTATCTAGAGATTTTGAACATATATATATATATTGTAGATACTACTAATTTAATTAGAAACTACTCACAGCCTAAATCGAAGTCGGCCATTATACAAGTCCGAGCCTATGAAAATGAAGAAAGGGATCTTATCCTTCTTATCCTAATGCCAGAGAACCTTATTAGCGATACCCGCGCGTAACCTTTTAAACACTTATAGAGAGACACTTGCCTAAGGGTTCCCGAAGAATGAAAAGTCTTCCCTGGGAGTATAAAAAGGGTTTCTGTCTAACAACAACCCGGACTCTTTCTCTAGCCCGGGGGTTTAAAGACTGGAATTTTTTATTGATTACAGGAGGAGATATCTTTTAACTAGGTTCTTTTTAGCTGTGTCTTACTTTTGAAGTCATTTTGACTTAGAAACTTGTAAGTAAAGATTCTTAAGCTGGGCCTCTCGGGGCGGGAAACCTTATGATAACAGGATACTGACGGTGTCTATAAGTTACAGAACTTCAATTAACCAGAAAAAAAGACTAGAACTAGAACATTTCTTAACTTAGTTCTAGTAAAAAAACTGGAACCAGAATCTAAAAGGAAAATCTTTACTTACTATCTGGAATTGTGAAATTGGAAAACCCAGAAACATTAGGAAACAACCTTCCTAATAGGAACCGGAATCCTAACAGCAGATATATATATGATAGCGAAATCCCTTCATCAAGAAAACCCTGACCTGAAAATGCCATTTCATGGATCTTTTGACTTTCCATAAACATATCCCATCTGCTTTTAGAGTTGTCTGTTCTTATTCTTCTTGACTTAATAACTTCTTATGACTTCCTAGTTGTGCACTATTAGGAATCCTTGCAGCTATAACTGGAGTTAATGGGCTTATTTGTCGTAGGGGATACAGGTACTCGATAGAGAGAGTTCGCGGAGTTAGTTTCTGGATTACTATTCATTAGTAACGAGGATATCCTCTATAGGAATTATAAGAGTTTAAAGTAGTTAGTTGTTAAGGTAAGGGGGCATTCCTCCTGCTTATGCTCTTATCGTATAGAAGGTAAGCTTGCTTAGAAAGATTAGTAGTACATCCATCTAGAACCTTGTTAAAAAAACTTTTATGCTATGCTCTACCATAAGATAAGGGCTCTGCATAGATATAATTATAATGTCAAAAATGCTTGGTACTCTACTTTTTATTTTATATGGGAAGCAGTCTGTCCCTATATAGCACAGTACCTTGTAAAAATTAAGGAAGCTAAAACGTCTTGCTTGTATATTAAAAAAGACTTCAGAACTCTAAAAGGGCGTCCTGCCTATTTTTATTAGATAGCTCCTTTAAACTTTAGCTCCTAGTGACTCCTTACTTTAATTAGATTAGGTATAGAGTAAAACCTTAGATACTTTTTTAACTTAACGGAGTTACCTATAGTTTTAAGCCCTCCTTAATATTCCCTATTTCTAGATCCAGTAAATTTTTAACTCTTCGAACAAATTGTAGTGCGGTTTAGGGCTGTTCCAGTTTTACTACCAAATTCATAGCTTTTTGTGCTTATCCCTGAAAAGTGCGCCATACTCAGTAATACTCAGTAAGATAGGAAATTAGAATAATCTTGATTATGTAACATTATATACCTCGTTTACCCGGGCGAGATAAAACCGTATAATCATAAAAGTCTTTGTATAGCCCAGCCTTAGGGGAGTCCTCTTGTTGAAGCCTACCAAAGGATTCCCCATCAAAATGAACCCGGTAACACAGGAATACACTGATTCTTAACCTCCAAAACTTTATTTATTATTTAGAGATTTTTCTTAAGTCTTAAAAGTTAAGGGAGAAAGGGAGATAAGATCTTATTCTTACTGGTGTTGCTCTTAGGATTCCCGTACTCTCTATTGTAGTGTAGCTAATGTCTTCCTTTTCTTCTAAAGTGTAGGGAAGTAAATTAGTATAATAAGTCTTTCTCCTTATTCTATAGTTATTTTGTATTCGTTAGATTTCCATTCAAATTCTTTAGTTGTTATTACTATAGGGAGGGTGGAAACTTATAAGTACATAAATGAGTTATTCTACCTGACTTTTTTAGGGAAGAAAATGGAAGAGAGTTTATTTGATAATAGGTACTTACACAACAGGAACACTAACCTCTTATTCTTAATTGACTTCTTTGACTTAATGTCTTCCTCTAAGACTTTGTATCTTACCCAGGAACAGCAGGAGCTCTACTCCTAAGGGAAATAAGGGAGCTGGGAGTCTAACCAGGGATATAGGGATAGCGGGTATTCCTGTAGTTATTGTAGCTAGTGCTGCTAATGGACTCTGGTAGTTAATGTAGTTCCATAGTATAATAGGGAAGTATAGTTAGTATTGTTTTATTCTTTTTATTCTATAGCTATAGTAAGAGAGACTTTTTAATAGCTATAAGTTCTATTCGGTATTATTTTAGATAGTACTAGATCGGTAAGAGTTGTTTAATTGCATTACCTCATGCTTCTGCTTTTATCGCTAATGAGAGTAAGGCCTTGGGGAGTCTATAATTTTCAACTAGGAAAACACAAAGTAACTCCGAATAATCTAGTAATAATACTATTTGAAGTAAAGTCTTGCCAAAGTCGTTAATTTAGTTACGTAAAAGTAGCGCATAGATTTTCTCAAAGTACAAGGGTTGCTATAACTATATTTACACCTAACCTCTAAGTTTTCCCGCGAAGGTTCCTGTTAAAAAGGCCTTCAAAGCAAAAATACCGACCTTTAGACAAGTTGAGCGTGGTCACTATATTAAAACTTGCTGATAAACCCATAGAACAAGAGTAAGATATCTTAGAAGCCCATATACCCATAATATACCTATTACCCAAATAAGTACCCAAATAAGTTACCTGTTAAGAATATAAGACTAATAGAATATAGCATAATAAATAACTACAATGCTAATCTAATACTATAGTAACCTACATAACCCAATTAAGAACAAAAACTACATTAACTACAGGAATACAATAAAACAATAAGACAAGAATAAGCCAAGGAATACACTAACTACAATAGCAACGGGTAAGCCCCACAGTAAGGCGGGGAATCTAGCAACAATAAAGACAAGGAATCTAGCAGCAGTAATACACCAAATAGAGAATCTTCTAACTGCAGGTATAGCTTTTATAGCTCTTATAAATCTTCTAGCTCAAAAACTCAAATCCAAGTCAAAGAAAGCAGAAGCAACAAAAGAAGCAGCAGTAGATGGGGTCATAGAGTATATATACACAATCTAAAAACTTACGGGAATCCTCCCTCTGTTACACTGCAGTCGGGAGTAGAGAGACTATAATACACCTCTCTAAGTTTGCTTACTCACTAGCGATAAAGATACAGGGAGCCAGAGGTATATCCCTTAATCCATATCAACTAGAACCTAAAGAAACTATCTAATACAATCTAAAGCAACCAACTAAACAACAAACAATAAACTAAGGCAAAGAATACAATATATTAAGAAGCTAAGACAGTAACTACAATAACTAACAACCAGCTACAAGTAACAATAAGGCACCCTGGCTCTAGGCTCTATAAGACAATACCTATCCCAATTACCCTTCCCTCCTTAGCTTTGTCCTCCTCCTATTCCCTCTTTCTTATCTTCTACTAACTAACACACAAATACAGAAATACAGAATACAAAGAAAAGGAGTAAGTCAAAGAAAGAGGTAAGTAAATAAAAAAAGAAAATACAAGAAGAAAAGCTAGCCAAGAAACGCGAAGGAGTCCTTTTCGAGACATAATTGAAATTTCTATCTTTAAGAGGCCTCTTTCTCGTTGCTTCTATAGGAGAAACCTTGCAGAATCTGAGTCAATTATATGCCATTAAGAAGTTTCTATTATATACGTTTAGTTGATAGGGGTTATAGACTCTTTAATCCTAGTAAGTTAATTTTAGTTGAGAATCCTTATCTCCTGTAAAACTAGTAAACAAATAAGGTTCCTTTTTAAAAAGCTTTTCCCACTTAAATTCTTAGAACAGCTATCTTGATTCTTTCTTTTTCTTATTATTAGTAGGCTTCAGAAAAAGACAAAGACACTTTTAATAAAAATCTTAGGAACAAATTACAATAAAAGGGAAATTAAGTACACAAAGGTTTATTACAAGAATAACAGTTCTAAGGCCTTTTAAATGCTAGAAAAAGTAAGTTAGCCCTCCGAGTAAGCTGTTGGTTGGTACTTATTTGACTTTTATGTCCGCTTAGAAAGAGATTTTATAGCTCCTTTTGAAACTGACAAGGAAAACCCCTTCTTTATAACCCATACACCTTGTCTATTCTTTATCTTCCCTCTCTTCCTGCTTCTTCCAGCTATAGCTCCTTATAAAAGACTAACTCTCTAACAAGCCTCAAATCCAAATCAAACAAGTAGTAAGGCAACAGCAAAGTCAAGAACAAAGGAATCTAAGTCAAGTAAATCAAAAGGAATCAAAGGCAAGCAAGTAAAGAAGCAATTCTAGGTCAAGGTCAGAAGAATAAGAAGTGAGGGTGTACTAGTGGATCTATACATATTCTAGAAACTATGGGAATAAGCCCTCCTTCTATTCGTTCCAGTCGGGAAGAGAGATAGAATAATTTACCTTTCTAGGCCATAAACTCCATACTGATAAAGACAGATTGAGCAATAGAGCTTAGACAATTAGAACAACAATCTGTTACTATTGGTAGCTACATTAACTATATTAACAAGTATATAACCTATAACTGTTCTAACTAACTATAAGGTTGATAAGATTAATACAAATAATATATTACTAATATTATATTATATTAAGTACGCTATGACAGGAATAGAATACATATTTAGAATCTAGCCTCCTTACTTACCTTCTTAGCTTATCTCCTTATCTCTATCCTTGTTTGTGCTTCTCTTCCCTCTTCTCCTCTTCCTTATATCCCTCCTACTCTAATCTAATAAACAAAGAAGTCATAAGAAATAAAAACAAGTGAAGCAAACAACTAAAAGAAAGAAAGCAAAGGAAGTCAATTGGTGATGGGCTGGTGTGTATGCATGTATCTATACTAATTCAAACAAGTATAAGACTTTACCCTCCCTAGCTGTCGCTTCAGTCGGGAACAGAGATAGAATAAATTACCTATTAAGCCATAGGCTCCTTAGCGAGAAGCTCCAAAGCACAAAGAGCACTGCACCTTAGAACAACACCCAATACAGGAAAGAACAATCCAAAGTATGTATAACTATTATAACCTATTACCATCTGGTATAGCTAATATAATTAAAATGTAAGAACTATAATAAGTCCACTAATACAATAATAGATATAAACTATAATACATATAAAAACTACTATTAACTACTAAAAGAATCTAGCTACAATAAAGATTATATTAAGACAATAACAACTCCATAGCAGCAATAATACAAGGAATCCAGGCCTAGGTCTTCTACTCCTCTTCTAGTAACTCTACTTATTCTAATACATCTAATACAGAATCTAAAACAAGCAAAGGAATCCAGGTCAGAAGCACCAAGGAAGTCTAAGTCAGAAAGCAATAGAACTCAAACTCAAGCAACAGAAAGAAGTTAGTGGTGTCATAAAGGCTCCTTACATGTTCTAGTAACTTACGGGAATATACCCTCCTTCCGGGTGCACTCCAGTCGGGAAATAGAGAGACTATCCCAATCCTGCTAAGACTGTATACTCATTAACGAGAAACCCATAGTACAAAGAGTAACATTTCTTAGAGCTATTACTATCCAACTAGAGCACTAACTATATATGTTTAGGGGATTCCCTAATACCCCACGTTACAGGTAACCCGTAAGGAGGGATAAAGCACAGTAACCCAAATAAGACGACTAAGACAATAACAATAAATACAGTAAAATAAACTCTATTTCTGGAGCTTTTTCTTGTTTTTAATCAAAATTGAAAAAGGATGTAGCTTTGTTTAAGAAGAAGAGAGCTCCGAGAGAAGTTGCTTAGTTAGGGTATGAAAAGCCTCTTATGTTCTTATAGTAGAGCCGTGCCACGAGGGATAACCCCTACCTAAGGGAAGTCTTTTACAGATCCATGAAAGAGAGCCTAGTACCAGAAAATAGAAAGACTTATTAAAGATTGCCCCTAAAAACAAAAAAGGGGAAAACTCAGTACAAATAAAAAAGAAACTAAGTGCAACAAAGATAGATTATTTCAGATTTGACGCCCCTTGAGATCTTTTTATTTAAGCTCCTAAGAAAAGCTAAGGAAACTCTATCTTTGCAAAAGCTCCTTACACTAGACCAAGGGAAAAGAAGAAAGCCTTTTCATTTAAATTGTCCTGCTTTAGCCTAGCAGCTTTTTATTAGGAATTGGAAACAGGAACCAAAGGAAACCTAAAAACTACTTACCCTAACTCAATTCAATTAAATCGCTTCTATTAAAATATAAAGAATTCGGGAATACACAATGAATTAGAACAATGCTAAACTTTATATCTATAGTGCTTTTTATCTGCAGTCTAGGTACCTATTAGTTTTTTTACATTTAAGAGATTTTACAGGTGTTATGCTACATTTTTTTGGGTTACTTAGAATTAAAAGGAGTCGAAAGGTAATACATCTTAACATAGAGACCCTCCCTCTTCTAATCCATCTAAGGCTAAATATCCCCTGTACTGATCAGGGAAGCACAAGAAAGAGTGATACATCCTAAAGAAGTGGAACCCACAATCTATATTACCCATTAACCAATATATAGTAACTAAAGTAACTAAGACCCAACACTATAAGCTATAATAAAAAGAATATAATAAGAATAGAAACTATAACCCTATAAGTCCCTCCTTTCCTTAGCTTATCCACCACCTTCCCCTTTACTAAAGACTATACTAACTCGAACAAATCTCTCTAAAACAAGTAAACTAAAGAAGTCATCATAAGTCAATAGGAATAAAAAGAAAACAAGTAAAGCAGAGTCAAACACAACTAAAACAAAGAAAGAAGTAAGTCAGTTGGAGATGGGTATCATAATGGCTCTATACACAATCTAAATACTATGGGAATATAAGCTCCCTTACTAGTGTGCCAGTCGGGAAGAGAGATATAAGACTATAACTACTAAGCCGTCTACTCTCTAGCGATAAACCCAAAGTACAATGAGTAAGATCTCTTAATCCATTAGAACCCATACCTATTTAGATGTATATATATATTACCTTAACAATACTATAAAATACTAGCTATGAAGGAAAGACAATAAAACAAAGATGTAGGGAATAAGAGAGCTAAAGTAATGAGTTAGGGTTTTCTTCTCTTTTCTGATCTGGGTAAAGAGAGTTACCCGTACCTAAGCGCTCAGTGAGTACTATAGAAAAACATGTACTATATCTTGCTAGTCTCTTACATTATATAGCCTTTTTGGTAATTACTTATCAAGTGTAGTGTATATAAATCATTATTCACCAGAAGGCCTGCCTTCCTCTGTTATAACTCTAGTAAGAATCCTTTTTAAAGGAAAGCAGAGACTTTACTCTTTAACTTCTGTATATACGCGTAAAAAAGTCTCGTCCTTAAGGAAATTCCTATAAAAGAGGTAACAAGTGGTAAAAAGCGATTCTAGATAGTAACTTTAGCGTTGTTTGTTTTAACCTGTATTCGGTATCCTCAGCCTTTCTTTTCGAAACTGTTTGCTTAATCTTTTAGTATTATACTATACTTTTATTCTGAAGTTAAGGTAATAAAATGAAGTAAGGGGGCTCTTGGTTTAACAAGGAGTTGACTAGAGCTGAGGTGGTAAATAAAAATATACAGGTACCCTCCCTAAATACCCTTAAAAGCATTGCCAGAATACTAAGAAAGAGAATCCTGTCATGGATAAAACATAGAGTATCCCTTTTTTGTTTAGAATATTAAACTTTACCCCAGCAAGACTAGATTTTCATAAAAAAGAGCCCGCGAAAATCCCGGGATGGACACTCCTCTCTCCTAGAATCTCCGACTTAAATCTTAAATTAAAGAAATATATGAATCTCGAGAAAGTAACTCTTTAATTACAATTACCAGCAATCAAAAAGATAGGCCTTGTAAAACTCTCTTCTAACTGGATAGGTATAGATAGCAAATAGAAGGAATAGAATGAAATTACAATTTTCTTTTTCATTCGAATGTATATAATAGAAAAACTTTTATTCAGTAAGCATTAAGCTATAACTCCTAATTGTCCTGTATCAGAAACGTGCTCTTAAAATACAAAAAGGACACTCAACTAAAAAAAGAAGGTAATTTCACATATGTATTTTTGACTAGACTTTTCCGGGAAAGCTTTGACCTATAAGTATATAGAATTTCAGCTATATCTAATTTACTTCATTCTTTAAGAAAATACCTAAAAGGTTTATCGAGACGTAAATCTCTGACTAAGACAAAAAATACAAGGCATTTCTCTCCTTATAATATGAGTTCTCTTTCTGAGAGTGTAGTATTTCCTCGGGCTGCGAAACTAAAAAAGTAACCGAGTATAGAATCTAGAAAACTACCCTATATTTAATTCTTGTCAGGTATAAACATAAAAAAGTCAAAACCTAAGTTTACGATGCTGCTTAGTTTAAAGGTTATGTAAAAAGAGATATTCTGCAGCCCCTAACAATACTCCTACAAAACAACCTTAAGGTCATAAGCACAAAGTTACTCCTATATACATACCGCTAGTGTAATCCGGGAGCCCCTTAATTAGAAGAAAATTTTTCTTGTACATTCATGTTTCTTATAGTTCTAAATTTAAGGAATAAGTAACAAATTATGGAGCCCCCTTTACCCCGCGGATAAAGAGTTTGACGATAAAAAAATACCTGGTTCAAATTAGTTATCTATCGTAGCTATATTAAACAGGGATCCTTTTCAGTAACATCTTTATTATCTTCTCAAAAAACAAAAGCTAAAGAGAGTATTCTACTGTAACGGAATAAAACTTTAACAAAGTTAGTTAGGATTCTCCTTCACTTATAGTCAGGTAAGTGTAAATGTACCCTTTTATTGGCAGTTTGGCTACCTCTTTCGGGATGTTGTGATATACCTTTTGAAGCCTTTTAAACAGTTCCTGTGTTTTAGGTTACTTCTGAAACCGGTTATTTTGAAAAATCTTACTAGGATTCTAGTTCTCGCAAAGATAGGGGGTTCCCCTTACTATAAACTTAAATTCTGCAATTCCGGATTTTATTATATTTATGGGCCTTGATCTTTCCTTTTGAAACTCTACCCTGGCTTTAGAGAAAAAAGCATCTTCTTAGTCATAATACCGGACCTCTTTTCTTCCTACTTACTTTCAGACTCTTCAGAACTAATCGGATGCAGATTTAGGGTTCCTTTTTATAGACTTTTCCCTCTTCCTAATTCACTCAAGGAAAATCAATTAACTACACTTCTTATAGGAGAAGAAAACCTTACTTAGTAGTGACTCTAACTTATCCCCAGGAATCCCTATCTTATTCTGCATACCTTCTTTAGTTAGAGCCCCTTGCTTATCTTCGATACCTTCATACTTTTCTTAGGAGCTAGCCCCTTATAGCTGCTTACTTATGAGTGTTCCCGAAATCTGACGATTACCTTAGTGGATCTTTTTCTTTTTAGGGTCTTGAAGGCGGAAATCTGATGAAAGTGGTAGAGACTCCGCTTTCAGGCTTACAAGAAAGCAGGAAAAAAAGTAAAGAGATTTCAGAAAAGCCTCTCTTTAATAAATTAAATTACAGGATTTTATCAAGTTTTTGATCTAAATAGAAAGATACTATACTGGCATTCAAGGATATATACCTGTTTACAGACCGCCCCAAAAGAAATAAAGATATTTATATAATTGTTAAAAAGTTGAACAAAGATCTAGAAAGAGTCAAAACCTAGATTTTTCTCACCCTTTTTAGAAAGGAAAAAACCTTTAAACTCCGCCCACATCTCGGATATCTCGGAAATTCTATAAAAACGCAGAACTAAAGAGTACCCCTTAAAATTTTCTTTTTAAGTCTTATAATTTTACGTAAAAGGAGTGGCTAGCTTATAGAGTGAGGTTCCTAAAGGGGGAAGGGCCCTGTTTAGGTTATTAAGGGCCTCTAAGTTCCCGGGTTCTGAAACAGTTTAGCTACTAAGGAAAACTCGAAAAGTCTAACCCAATTTAAACGAAAGCAACTTGATTTTAATATACGACTTCGGTAAGGAAAAGCTTTGTAAATTGGAAAAACAGGGGACATTAAGAGCTTCTAAAACCCCGGAAATAAAGTCCGAAGAAAAAGAACTCTAACGTCCCACGCACTCTTTATTAGGTTTAAAGAGCTAAGAGTTGACATAGGGTAAACTAAGTAATTGCGGAGGGGTATAACCTCTCTAATTTCATATATAGGCGTTACCCATTTGTTTCAAAGGATAATTATATGGTTATAGAATGCTTTTTGTCAAGTCCAAGGTGCCCGGGCCCCCTTTGTGTGTTTTTATGAGTGCGCGGGATTATGTATCTATAAATTTCTTTACAAGGTTGTGTCTCCCTTACTTCTTATTAGGTGGCCGAGTCACTTTACTTTTGTTATACGGGCCTACGACTTCCTTAGAAAAACCCCGAGGAGATTGCCCCCATTCAAGCATCCCTATTAGGTAGGTTTCCCAGGTCTTAAAAAGAAGAATACTTGATATAGAAATTGGCAGGATTGCTAAATGAAATTTGTGGAGAAGTTTGTCCCTTGGATGTATTCTAGAGTTCAATTTTCTCGGGTATTTTTATCTAATGTAATAAGTTAAGCTACAATTTCCTTATGAAAATTCAAGAGTAAGAGTACAAGAAGACCCTGTTTAGATATTTCTAGTCAAATTTGCAAAAGGGCTCTCTTAAAGGAGAACTCTGTTCAAAATAAGAGTAACCGACGTAAGAGAAAAGAATTGCCTGCGCGAGGTTTGCCTTACTCTAAACCACACCTTTCTTAGTCCGTATCTCTATCTTCTAAGTCTGCAGCTATTATACCTTCTTTCTTAGGAGCTATAAGACTTGTTTTGGGGGTCTCTGTCTTATGGAGCTTATAACCGTCTTCCTGCCTTAGTTGTTATTGTATAGGGACGGTACAAACCCTATAAAGTCTAGAGAGATTTACTGTATCCGACCGTAGGCATCCGAAGGAAATGTAAAGAGTATACAAAAAGAAACCTACTTAGGTTATAGCCAACATCTATTGCTTATTCGTACTCTTGCTCTCTTACTTAATCTTCGGCCCTCTATTTTACTCTTTATCTTCGATACCTATTCTCTTTCTCTGTAAAAAAAACCTTAACGAAGGGAATTAGAAAGCTTTCTATAGGATATATCTGATTCCCATAAAAAAGTCTATAGCTTAACCAACCCGCTTGGAAATTGGATTCTCCAATTACTCTATTCCTACTAAAAACCCGGGGATTCTCGTAAAAAGTTACTGGTGTAGAATACCCTATTCAATAAACTTAATGAAAATTTCCTTGATCAGTGAAAGAAAGCCTCTAATGCAACAACAACTTATTATACTAACTCGCTTCTTACCCATAACTTGTATCTTATTCAGACCTACACCTTGCTTCTTATCTTAATAGCGAGACCCACCCTTTCATAAACTCCTATTTATCTTTATACGTTATGCGTTTAGCTTGTAATAGGGAAACAGGAATAACTTAAAATGAAATAGATATCAAGACCTGAAGGTGTGTTAAAAAAAGAACTTCTAGAAAAATGGGTTTTTGTACAGAAATAAAAGATAAAAAGTTATTGCTTATAAGTATTCTAAGGCCTGATTTTGGTTTATGGAGCACTATTTCGGACCCCTTTCTTACCTTACTTAGCTGTATATTTTGTATAAAGTAGAACCATTAAAAACTCGCAAAACGAACCAGGGAGTTGTTACCCAGCAGGAGTCCCGTGTGCTTGAAACAAGAGCCATAACCTAACTGCAGTATCTTTCTTAAGCTCCCTTTTGAAGGATGTTATACCAAAATTAACAGAACCCCCTAGAGTATTGTACCCTTAACGGATCCTTTTCTACTGAAAGGCCTAAGCCAAGAGGAGAGGTTCCGCTACTCTAAAAAAAGAACTAACTCTTTGTCGCAACACTAGGAACATGTCCCTATTTTAGTTCAGATTTAAATAGTCAATTTGTATATAACTTCTCTAATTATGCTTACTTTATTATAGACACAGCAATGTGTTAACATATTAGCAACGTTTTGGGCACCCCTACATAAAGATAAACTCTGCAATTTATATGTTCAGGAAAAGCGGAATTCTTAGAGCACCAGATTATTATAAGTACATAGGTATGCAAGCGTTTCAAGGAGCCCCGTATATAAAAAGTATATACCTTATTTCAAATTAGACTCCTACGTACATAAATTAGGTCTAA